>CALNXI010001520.1:97314-115081 GCA_942486025.1 Porites evermanni | reverse complement strand
TGAATACTACAATCAGACTCTAAAACAAATACCACATGAAAGACAGAAGACTAAAAAAAAACAAAGAGGGAATACCAAAACGGAAAAATAGTCAATGATTTTTTTTGCACATCAGTGATTGGCTCAGTCTATGAGAACCATTCCGTTCACAAGCGGACGGGGGGGGGGGGGGGGGGGAGAGGGGGGGGTGGTACTCAACAATTTTTTACACGGGGAGGCTCCGCCCCGAGGTCCGACCCCTTACTCTTTTATATACCATTTTTCACAAAAAAGGTGCCCCTTTCGTATACCTTCTATTGACAAATTGTACCCCTTTCACATACCTTGTTTAGAACTTTGCATCCCTTTTAACTGCTGTAAATGCACTGTCTTTTAAATAGGAACAAATCACATAAAGGGAACGTTTTCCTACTTTATAAAGCCATAAAATTGCATCTGTTAGCCCTTTTGGGCCCTTTCACAGACCCAAATGATAGATTTCCCGACCTTTCGTATACCTGAACTCTGCAAAAGATACCCTCTTCGGGCGGAGCTTTCCCGTATAGGCCATTATAATGAGTACCCCCCGGGTAATAAATTCTAAAGCGGAAGTATTCTAACACGTATCTCTTATCTCTTTCGTATTAATATCTGCTTGTTCCTGGGAATAAACTTAAGAACTGTATCCCACACAAAGCAAACTCAACGTTTCGTGAACTAACCTTGTTCTAATGTTTCACTCACACAGATCAGAAGAACAGACTTGTAAAGGAAATGTACAAACCAACCACAAGCAACACTAACAACACCCAACTGACGTTCCACCTTACTGACCTCCCTACTTGGTAGACTGAACCGAGCATAGGACTGGGTTTCACCCAGAATGCTCGAAATAGAAATGTTACTTGCTTTGAACCCCTCTTTTAGTCTGGTTATAACTGTTATAAGCTCCCCGTTTATACTAAGAGAATTTTAGCTCTTTTAACTTTCCACAGTTTTCGTGGAAATACATAGAATGGCCGCCACTTCATGTGCTTTATACTCTAACATATTCCAACACTTTTATTTTGTGATATTATGAATTAGCTTGTAGCAAGTCTGTTGTCTTCTTTAATTCTCAGTCTGTGTTTCGGTCATCAGCTACAAGCATAGATATCACGATCATTCAATTGTGTTTATTGTGGCTCGGGGTGTTTATTCGTTACTCGTTCTTAAAATGATGCGAAGAAATGTCTGCTTTCTCAATTATCAGATGCTGAAGAAGCGGGGAAATAGCAGAGATAAGTATGGAACATAAGATAGTGAATGGCCTAAACAAAAAACTCTCTGGGGAAAACAAATCCTCAAACTGTGTATATATATTTCAGAAATGCAATTTAGCTTGTCAATTTGTTTTTAAAATATAACCTAATGTCATGGCTTGCACATGCGCCGAACCGTAAAATCCTCCCTTGTAAAACCAAAGGGCCACTGAAGCTAGTGTCGGCATGTAAATTAGACCCTGCATCTAACGTGCACCCATCCATGCCAGACTAAAGTCCACATGTAAATTTAATCCCTACATCTGTTGTCTATCCGAACCAGAGTGGCTTTTCTGCACTAATGTTTTAGAAACTGTTTATGATCCCTTGGTCAATTAGCAACTTATTTATTCATTATAAAAATTCCGCCGGGGCAGGAATGTAACATGTTGGAAAGGGTTGATAATCTACGCAAACAAGCTAGATGTACTTATAGAGGAATAAATTCGGGTTGGGGAGGGGGAAGTGAGCATCGTTTGAAACACGCACCTTTATGCAACACAAAGGATAAAAATCTGAAGATGGAGATGACAGGTAAACTATGAGGTGACATGGTTACTAAAGACTTTTTAGTTGATATTTTGTGCTACTGAAGTCGAGTTGCTTCATCATAAGCGCTTTCATGATGTGAAGCGTGATGTACGCGATTTGTGAGCTTTTGTTCGGCTTCTTAACTTGTTACCTCTTAACAAAGGGTGTCTTGAGAACCAAGGAGATGATCAGCGTCTATTAAGCTCCTTCCCCTGATATCAGCGACCATAAGCAACAAAGACAGCAACGGCAGCGAAAACATCACCCAAAAACAGGATTCGCCCTGTTTCAAATTTCATCGCTCTTATTCCAACTCTTCTAGTTGTTATAGGTTGACGATTTTTCAAGAGTTAAATTCTAGAGGACTATAAACATAAGAAAATACTATATCACAAAAGAAAAAGAAGAAAATCGTTGTCTTTTGTTCCCGTAATCCATAAAACGTGAAAATAAGAAGCAGAGTTGTTATTTTGTTAATCAAACCCTATTAATTTTTGCCGTCCTCGTTGCTTAAGCTTCCATATAATTATCATAAGGACAATTCTTCTAGTTCAGTGCTCCTGAACACGTGATCTGTTATTCTGTGAGCAAAGGCCTTGCGACCCTCATGTTCCCGACCTAGGAGTTGTGATCTGAGGAAACTTGGGTGGGCGGAGGGGGCGGAGCGAACTTTCAGCTTCTGCCAGCGACTCCGACAACCTAGTTTTCACTTGATCGTAAACGACAGAGTCGTTGGCGGAATCAGAACGCTGTTTTCTCTAGATCTAAGTCCTACGCTTCTGATTCCATGTACGATTACTTTAACTCCGATTCCGTCGCTAATGAGGAAGGAGCCTGCCGTAAGAAACGGTACAGAAATAATTCGTAGTTTACAGTTTACAGTAAATTGATTCAGTCATGTACATGTTAACCTGTGATCAGGGGGTAGTTCTTCCCTTTTTTGTGAATTTGTTTGGGAGACGAAAAAAAAATCCCACCTGATCGCCGGTTATGTACTTTTATGCAGGAGACATAACTTTTTACAAACATTGTTTTTGTTATTCAAATTTGTAACGAGTGAAACAATAGGATCCTTTGTTTCAAAGAACAAATGTCCTTCTGCAAGTTGACACATTTTAAAACGTCCACAGGAGTTTCGCTATAACTGCAGTTCAGTGGGGTAACATGCAAATCAGCACAAGTACTTGAATTGTAACGCAAAGATATTGGTCCAGCATACCTTAAAAATATATGTGAATTCAAGACATCCGGTTAATATTGCTCTTGCCTGTGTGGTTAATTTGATGGACTTCAAGAATTTCGCAGTAGCATCAACAACCTTTCAGGATGTTCCAAATACGCCACTAGAGAAGATGATCCTGTTGGGATCAACTTTTATACTCTACTTGTATATTCCCTGAAAAGTCTTTAAGATCGGTCTAAATAAACGATTAAAAGCAGACCGTCTTCGGATTATTCTTGCCGGTGTGAGATGGTTATAAATTCGTCTCTGTTGTACCAAAGGCTTTTTAGGTGATATTGCCGGTTTCAAATAAAATCTATTCATGCAGGAAACTCAAATTCGTAAATATATTTGGATTATTTAAAGGGTGATCAACCAAACGAATTGTTGCAATCAAAAGCGGAAGTGAATTTGGTAATTCAAGGGCAAAGAAAGCAAATCAACAACAATAGACACGGATCCGCAGAAAATTGCTCAGCCTCAGCCCTAGGCGTTTTCTGCTCTTGAGTTGTGACGTCACCGAGAGACTCTATCGCCTGCCTTTTCCCAGACTTCGCGCGGACAACGGGACAAGAGAGAACACCCAGGGTCTAGGCTGAAAATAATCGCCGTCTCTCAGCTGATTCTCAGTCCCAGAGTATTTTGCGGAGGTTGTGATTAGAATGGATACCTCAAAATCAGGCTGGACACCTTATGTTCATTACAAAGAAAAAGAGTTGAATACAGGGTTTAGCACCGAAGTACAGTGATTAGGGTTAGCTTTCAATAATGTAATGATTAACGCCATGTAAAGTACGTTTAATAAATTAACCAGTCACGGCAGTTAGCCCTTGATGGTGTAGTGGATACGGATACGGATTATACATCAAATGACGCGGGTTCAAGTCCTCCATACTACCTACTGTTTTCTTCTGTTTTCTTTCTTCTCTTATTTACTACTTTAAGTAATCAGACTCCTATCATGTATTTTGAGTGAAGTTGACAATCTGACTTTGGGGTATCCATTCTAGTCAAAAACATTTTGCGAACCGCCGAATGATGGTCAGCGGTGTATCATCTTATTCCGTCATGTCAATGAGTGACTGGATGAAAAATAAAAACATATTTTTTTCTACTGATTTACATATTTTTGCCTTGTGCCAGTGAAGGGTGTGCTTATTTTCAGGAAACCTTTTGCCTGTGTCAGACTCAGAGATAGTGGCAACGTAGCGAAAACAAGTCAAACAAAAATATAAAGAGCCACCACGAGTTTTTCGAAGTCACGATCTGTGCACAGCACTATCTTGGAGCCTGGAATAGGCTAGAAAACCTTTTATCAATAGTTTTCTTTAAGTGATGTATGGAATTTAAAGTTCGTATTTCACAAGAAGAAAGGGCGTTGACCATCGCCATTGTACTAACTGAAACTGGCCTACGCCTCAGCGGTCGGGTTTTGGTTACGAAAGCATTTATCTCCTGCATTTATCTTTCCCTTAGCGTCACGGCGAAGATGGTAAGCAATTCGTTGCCCAGGACAAGGATATCGGCACTGCTTCGGAGATGTTACTGAGATTAAATTACGGCTGCGAAGCAGGCTGACAGCAGTTCTCTGAATGTATTGAAGACATTAAAAAGGAAATACGGTAAGACTTTTTGCAAAATACAAAAAGTCACATTTATTCCTATAAATTTTATAGTCCTATTTTTTTTTTTCGGTTTAACTGATTTATGTACGGGATTATCCTCTTTTGAACGTAGTTCTACAAATGCATGTCCGGGCCATAACCATTTCTTCAAGTTTTTTTTAAAAAATATTTTTTGTGGGAACCAAAAAAAACGCTGCATACCTAAAAACATTAACTAAAGAGAGGCGACTCCTCAATCGGCTCTCTCGCAGAAAGCCTCTTTGCACTATTTTTTCACAGAATTTCGGGCCTATCCCAGCCGGAGCTATCACCTATTGGCCTGTTGTGTTTCGTCACTCTTTGCCTTTAACTTCGCAACCGGTTTCATGGATAATAACTGAGGACTAAATCCGCTACAGCTTCAAGAAGAGAAGTAAATGAGTTTCCTCGAGGTCTGCACCGGAAGCCCTTCTTGATGACTTCATAGAGTATCCAGAAATGGTTATGGCCCAGACTGAATGCGAATCCAATTAACTCTTTTTATTGCAGAAACCTACCTAATCCTCCGGGAAAAATGGTTTAAAATATATTTCTGAAATGTCCTTTCAGGAGGCCTTTCATTTTTTTGTATAAAAATATTTATCTTCAAAAAATTGGTTCCCCCTACCTATAGAAAGCAAATTTAAAATTAGTTGATAATTTAATCTGCCTTTTCGGGAACATTACACTTAATGCTCCTTTATCTAAAAAAACTGTAAAATTTGCAGCATAACATCACTATAACACAAAGTTTAATTTAACCTACAGTCGAACCTGTATTAAGCGGTCACCCTCGGGGAATGGCTAACTGACCTCTTAATACAGGGTGACCGCCTAATACAGGTTGCAAGAAATACAGGTCAAAGAACTCGATCTCCAGTGCTGATCAGATCAGACGTTTGACCGTAAAGAAACATTCATTTCCGGCGTTTTAATGATTTGCGAAAATAAACAAGGAAATCAATTGACGTACGTCGTGTGTTACATTATTTGAAGCTGTATGAACAAGCAATTGACACCGTGTGACCGTTTAATACAGGTCAAGACAATAGAAAAAGTCCCCTTGGGACTTCGCAAATGGTGACCGCGACCGCTTAATAGAGGTCGAAATTACAGTACATTAAGACAAGTAATTTTCGGGAATTTGAAAACTGACCGCTTAATACGGTGCCGCTTAATACAGGTTCGACTGTATGTAATTTATGAGCACCTTTGTTCAGTGTGGTGCACAAAGAGTTTATCTTAAACCAATCATTGGTCTAAGTCACTATTGACAAGGAAAATTACAATGACGCAACAGTAATTATTATGACTAAAAAAAAAAAAACAAGTGAGAGGCTACATCAAATTCAAAGACACTTCTTTTATATTGGCCTAGCTTCTAGTGTAATATATGACTTTTCAACTTATCTCAGTTAGTATATTACTTTCTAAAATAATTCACCTCTTCACTCTCTTTAAAGAGGAAATTCATCCACTCACTTCTAGTTTATGGAAAAATGGAAAATTAATTGTTTCTTCACCCTCTTCCGCTAAAATCTGAGCAAAATGCAATTCGCATAGGACATATTATTTCAATTTTGCTATATAAAAGTCTCATCATCCTCAGTTAGATAGAATATATTATTTACAAAGATTTTATTAATGTACGAAAACCTAGCTAATAATTAGCACTAATTGACTAAAATTTGGAAGCCGCAAACAAACTGTCGTGCAGGCTAAAACGGACTGGACAATCTTCTTTTGCCGTTACTCATCAAACAAGCACGCAGCTGAAAATGAAAGAAACAAAGATAATACAAATGAACTTTGGAAGAAACTATCGCACTTATATCTGCATCATGTCGAAAAGCTGAAACAGTTAAACAATATTGAAGACAAAGCCTTACAATGACAAGAATGAGAGGTTAAAAAAGAGCTTGAGGAACCCATGATTGAATATTTTCCAACCCAACGATCACAGGTGACTTCAGGTAAGGGAAACCAATTACACAAAAAAACAAAAAAATCCTTTTAATAGAAGACTCACTAGCATTTTTTCCCAAATTGAGAATTCCTGCTAGCCTGAAAACATAAACAAAAACATTCACGCAATCAGTCAGAACTAACGAATTACTTTTCTCTGCCTTGAAAAAGAAATATACCATATGCCATGCCGAACTCTAATAAAATAACGGGTGTCACAAGTGCTCTGCTATATTTTAAGGTAACAGGCAAGTCTGATGAAGATAAATTTTTACTATCGCGTAATTTTTACGTGCGAACACACGTAAATTTTACGCACGTAAATGAAAGCCCCGCGTAAACCTCAAAGTTGAGCGAGGTTTAACTTTTACGTTTACGCGTGACCTCCCCCCCCCACCTCCCATACTTTTTATACATAAAGTTGAATGTGATAAAAAATTAATTGCGTTGAATAAAATTCAATACCCCACTTGTTTGCTCATCGCTTAACTTGTCCACACCGTCAAACCCTTCTAGTAAATTGCTTATGCTTTCCTTCAACGCTCTTTCAAAACTTTCTGAAGCCGCCATAACAACACTACCCTGGGTGCCAAAGACTTTTCTAGCGCGGTTTCAGGTTTCTGTCAAGTCTTTATAGTGACCCACCGCTCGTGGCCAACACCGAAAATTCCCGCCCCACGCGAGAAAAACCTCTGGTGCCCAGGGTATATGAAGATCGAAGGACTACAGCAGAAAGCATTTCACCATGCATTTCACTAATGCACGCTACATCGAAGAAATGTACAAAGAGCGTGATGCACGTGCAAAGTTGTTGTTTTGCCAATCTAAACCTATTGCTTTTTTGACGTTCCCGTAGACGTCGCCGTCGTCGTTGCTCATGGGGACCTTAAGATACGAGGACGGGACAAGCTACGACGGCTACCGGAAGTAAATTTGTACAACGAAGCATGCCCACACGAAGCCCAAACTCGTGTTGTCGCCGTCCCATTCTCGTCCCCAGAGCCATAACCAACCAGTGACTCTGGACGCAACGGAAAATACGAATTTTCTTCATTGGCTGAAGGCAAGTGAATGCGCAAAGCAAATTAAAAATATAATCTACTGCGCATAACATTTTACTTCGTGCCTGCAAACATGAAATGCGTGTCTGAGTTTCGTTGATAGCAACAATCCGGGTTTGTTTATATGCAATAGCAGTGAAGAAGAGAATTGCAGGTAAAGTTTGAGAAGTTTCTACGAAGACAACGAGCTTTGACAAAGAAAGTATTGCATTGCCTTCGTTGTGGGAAACTGAAAGGAGGAGCAATGGTTAGTTAGCTCTTGCTGTTGCTCCTTGCTCGTTAAAAAATCAAGCGATTGATACTGTACTTGTATGGCGTTATTAATTAGTCTAATCAGTTTTTCTAATTCCTCTGGATATTCGTCGGTGCTACAGTAGGAAAGGAAATCAAGCTTCGACTACATTACAGAAATGATACTGCAGCGTGCTTTTAATTTATTGTATTTTCTGCTGAAAGAACATCTCCTGTGCTATACTAACGTCAAGATAATATTTTGTTATATGCCTTTATTTTATTAGACCACTGATGACAGTGCACAAAGCCAGAACTGAATTGCTTATGAATCATTTTGGGCTGCATGCAAAAGGCAATTTTTTAATTGTGTAAAGATGATAAAGCAAGTACTCTTTCCAAACTACGTTTTCTTCCACTTAATTAATGCTTAAATCATGCTTAGATAATTCGGAGGCCTTCTTTTAATTTTTAATTTAACAGTAAGAATTGGGCTGAGAAAGGAAAGGCTATGTGGCCGACTTGTTACAAATGTTTTGCAAGAAGATATTTTCATCCTAACAGTCCTTTCTTGGCCTCTAGGCCTTTCCCGATTGCGCTCGTAAAATCCTTAAAAAGTGCTGGCAAAAATGGCTAAAAAGTGCTCAAAAAGTGCTCAAAATCTCAAAATAGTGCTCAAAAAGTGCTAAAAGTTGTGAACAGTTACCTCTAAGCTTTTCGTAAATATGTCAATTTTTACTGAAGTAATGAAAATCTATTTTGTGTAGTGTAATTCGACAGGTTGTTACGAAAGGTTGATAGAATATAGAACAATAATATCGGAGCTCTGGCGCGCGAAGCGCGTTTGCGGAGCACCACGGGTAAGTAAATCTACCCATCCCAGAAAATTTGGTAATCACGTGACCGTACACCGTCCGCCCGCCCGCTGCCCGTCCGTCCGCACCACAGGGCAACGAATGTTCAATCCCACCCTTTCTAGCTAGTTTGGGAGCACAGGAAGACTGATATTGCACACATATTGCACATCAATGTTGTGATCAATTGACAGCTGTCAAAACAGGGTATCCGCTGACCAGTATCACCTGACCTATTGAGGGCTCAGGTGTCGACCCATCGAGGTCGAGTATCTTTTTGAAGTTATCCGCTGACAAGTTACTAGTTTTCAAATGATCGCAGGCTCAAGTTTGATTTTTTTTATTCATATCAAATATGTTGTGTTTTATGTGCCGCACAATTAAAGTTTTGATTTCAAACTGATATCGGAAGCTAAAATTCAGCCTGTTTTTACAGGCAGGGAAGACATGCCAGTTGCTTTTGACTTTTCTCACCACGGTCACGCCTTGGTCACGCTCTACGTCCAATTTTTATGCTCTGATTGGTCAAAATTTGACAGGTGAGTTCATGTGGAAAATTTATGCAGCATCTTGAAGCTTGTTTACTTTGACAGCTGAAGCTGACAGAGTTTTGCCTCAACTTGTGATGTTTTTGACTGTCCTCTGAATGTACAAAATGAAGTTCTGCTGCTATCAAGAGTCTTGTGTTATTCATAGATAGTTTGTTTATTGGGTTTTTGGTTGAGAAATACGTTGCTTGCCAAAGTCGGAAATCCGATTTCGGATGGTATCGTTTTCGTTTTTCACCTTGCTTGATGCGTAAGAGGGTTGAAAAGTCTAAAGCGATTCTGGCCTTACTTGATAGTCTTCAGTGCATCTCGAATGGTAAGCCTAAGAAATTATTGTATTTGATGTTTGTTTATTTGAGACGATGATCTGACCGAGTATCAGGTTTGATTATAAGCTTATAGAACTTTAAAAAGCCTTTAGACATTTTCTCAACCGCAAATAGAAAGAAAACGTTCCGAAGAATATTTAGTTATAATTCTGGCTGTAAAAGAAAGCTTTGAGCGATTTTCTTGCCTCGAGTTCATCTTTGAAGAAAGCAAACGCCGGGAAGGCGGCTTAAAACATAAACAAGGATTTTCAGAGACACTTTTTACTTGTCTTCGTGAGTGAAAACTGTTGTCTCTGTATATGTTTCACCGAATTATTATCCTTTCATTGATTGTTAGTAGTCTCTTTTACAATTTTAATCGCTGTGCCGTTTGTTTTCAGTCGCTCACGAACATCGCTTGCAGGAGTAGTCAAAATGCCGCGTGTATAACGCTTTTGAAGATTACACATCGTTATAAAACCATTACATGGAAAATAAAAAATAAACATAATAAATTTTTTATCATGTTGAAGCGTATAACTCTATTAATCTTGATTTAAACAGTCGACTTTGGCGCTTGTCAAAAGTGAGAACCGGCTAGCCATATAGGTGATTTTGGAAATTCTTTTAACGGTTTCGGTAAAAGCCCACGCGTGCTTCGATCGTCCTGAATATTGAATGAGTGCAATTTGTATAATTGGCAAAATTGTGATCTGTCCGAGGTCTGTATGATAAAAACAGTGCCTCATGGTACTGTTTCACCACAGATGATGTATAAAAAGTATAAAAGGTTGGTTTACACGTCCCCAGACTTGTTGGCAAGATTTTGTAAAATAAATTGTAAACTTGTCGAACGCAAAACATTCGGCCTGATTTGTTTTCCAAGAATTTGTTTTCCAGGCCTAATCTACTGTGATCAAAAGCCATTATGGCTCTTGAATGTGATCGAAGATGATTGCTATTTTTTGAGTGTACATATAAGGCTATCAACTCGATGTAAGATTAAGTTCACTCTTAGCTTGGACTGTTTGCAAATTATTTTACTCTAAAATCACTTAGCCTTTCCCTCAAAAGTCACATGAATGTGCTCTAAAGTTAACTGATTTGTGGAATACAATTGAAAGTTTATTGTTTGATTTAAATTATAAATTCGAGTTAATAGGAGCTTCGCTTTTAGCCCTGGCTAAATCTATATGTTATTTTTAAAAAACTAAAGCCGGTTACGAATTGGAAATAAATTCAGCAGTACTAGTGCAAAGCCTAGACATCAGGGGCGCTTTCCGTTCAACCCAAAATTCCGGTAATTTCGGTTGGTTCATCAAATGGAACGGACCATTTCGGTTTGGTCCGACCGGAATATTCGGGACCAGCTTTGAAGGTGGTCCAGTGTGACCGGTCTGGTCATTTCGGTCGGTCGGACCGAAAAGTCCCTTTCCATTTGCCAAAATTGTTGTCCCCAGTACCGCTGTTTTCTATCCTGCTTACAAGACCAAGTAGTTTCCATTGGAAAGTGAAGTGCTGTGAGTAAAGCGTAACATCTCGAATAGTTTGAATCAGTTGCAGTTTTTTTCGATTTTTGATATTTGCCATTAACAGTGTCAAATAACTGACGCAACACGACACGTAGGTGACAAAAGTCTGTGAAATCAAGCTACAATTGTATAAAAGTCCGTGAGAATCAGCGTTGTCTGAAACCTGTCCACGATATTTAACAAAAGCAATTTATCAATTAAGCTGAAATGAATACAACAAAGCCTGGCTGAATACAAATTGGCTAAAACACCGAATTTATTTACCGTACAGTTCCAGGAATTGCTTCGAATCGTTCGAATATTCTGAGAAACGTATCGCTTCAATTCACAAGAATTTTTTACCTTCACTTGCATTCATACGCTTTCTACACGAAATAGGATTCCTCCGCCTTTAGTTTTCCACCGCCTCTTTTCGACAGTCGAGTGTTCTTTAGGACATAAANTACCGCTGTTTTCTATCCTGCTTACAAGACCAAGTAGTTTCCATTGGAAAGTGAAGTGCTGTGAGTAAAGCGTAACATCTCGAATAGTTTGAATCAGTTGCAGTTTTTTTCGATTTTTGATATTTGCCATTAACAGTGTCAAATAACTGACGCAACACGACACGTAGGTGACAAAAGTCTGTGAAATCAAGCTACAATTGTATAAAAGTCCGTGAGAATCAGCGTTGTCTGAAACCTGTCCACGATATTTAACAAAAGCAATTTATCAATTAAGCTGAAATGAATACAACAAAGCCTGGCTGAATACAAATTGGCTAAAACACCGAATTTATTTACCGTACAGTTCCAGGAATTGCTTCGAATCGTTCGAATATTCTGAGAAACGTATCGCTTCAATTCACAAGAATTTTTTACCTTCACTTGCATTCATACGCTTTCTACACGAAATAGGATTCCTCCGCCTTTAGTTTTCCACCGCCTCTTTTCGACAGTCGAGTGTTCTTTAGGACATAAACAGTATTTACTTTTCTCTTTTAGAGCGTAGTTATGAGTGTTCTGAGAAGCCACAATAACAAAACGCGCGGTGGCTTGGGTCGGGTCTGTGCAACCGGAATGTACCGTTCCATTGAGCACGTGAAGTTTCCGAAATTTCAAACCGGAATTTTTGTTGAATGGAAAGCGCCCATCATTACAGCCCATCTTAACTGAGGAAACAGCCAACATTTCGCGACGCTACCTCCGATTTCCCGCGAAGTTACGTCTGAGGAAGCAAATTTCGCACGCGGCACAACCAATTAATCAGAACTGACTCCCCGTTCTGGTTAGTGACACGTCATCAGTATGGAATTTCTCCAGGTGTTTGTCAGACGTCATTTCGCGTGGAAACCAGTGGTGGCGTCGTGAAATGTCGGCTGTTTTCTCAGGCTACAACTCAACTAGTCAAGGGGTACATACCTGTTGAGGAGCACCTCATCTTTTCGAATTTTTCAATGTAGCTCTACAGGGTCTAAATCAAAGCGAGAAAAATCGCACAAGGTTAGCAAAAAGACCACTCGACAATTGCTGTTTGAATAGTACAAGTAACTGCTAAACTAAACATCCTTGATATCCTTGAACAGGTAAATGTTAATAAAACGGGAACTTTGCATAGATCGAGATTACCATGTTTGTAGGTTGGAAAAATTTTGAATAAACAATAAAACACTTTTTGTTTTGGCTTTCGTATGGCATGAATATGAAGATCGAAGATAACATAAACACCCACCTTGATCAACACAATTCTTCATGTCATAGTCAGTCTCATCCGTAATTAATAGGTACTCAATATTGAACTTCGCAGTAAGAAGAAAATTAAATAAGTTGAAAGGAACCTCAACACAACTTGAATAGGCAACTTTCGTCTTAGAGAACAAAAACAAAGAAAATAAATAAATATGGTTTATTAGTTTTCTTTGTTTGTGTCCTCTAAGACTCGCTATCATGCTGAATTTTAATATATCGAAAGTTGCCTATTCTCACTCTTAGTAAGGCCATCAAGAAAAAATCGCAAGTAAAGGCTACGTTGGACATTAGAAAAAAGGTTAGAGTATAAAATAAAGGAAGATGAATAAATTACATTTCATACCAATTCTTAAAATATAAAAAGTTATTTATAATACTGAAACTGTAAAAATTACCTAAAGCTCACCTTTTCCCGTTTTTACTGTCTTCACCTCGCGGCAAATGCACTCTGATAACTTTGAAGTTAGGTGTTGAGTGATCTAGGCCCACGGCGAGAACACGATTAAGGGGACAGGCTGCTAAACACGTCACAAAATCATTCACATCCATTGTACTTAGAACTTCACCAGATTTGACGTTTAAGAGAGTGTCTCTGTAAGAGCGGTCCGGTCGATTTTGCTTGAGACACAGATTTAGCTCATTTCTTGTGTGTTGTAAGACATTCATGTACCTATACTAAAACCACAATCCGTTTGATCGGATCTCTTTATTTTTCAGAGTTTTACGGAAATTAAATTTCACTCGAGCGAAGGCCTGTCGTGACACTTTTCAAGACGTTAATTTGAGGCAACTTTGGCGGACAATTTACAACAAACTACGGGACTCAGCAAAAAACAAATACCACAGCCATGTATATTAACTCTATCTTATCCATCGAGGCGACTTTCGTGAACATCACGTTTCAATCAAGCAAACAGGAAGACTTGAACGACACCTTATCGGTCCGCTTAAGTCACACACGCGAAAACCGATCAAATTCAAGGTATATTTTTGAAAAAGTGAGGCGTTCTCAACTGATCCAACTAATATAGCTAGGAAGTAGGTGCCATAGAAAAGGTAACTACAGAAAAAAACTGTACGGCCCGACCTTTACTAAAACTTTATAACTCCGTGAACTTACCTAATTTTCGGCAATCTCCAAGTTTTGCCGCCATTTTGAGGGACTTGTCAACATGAAGCGTAGCAGATATAAATCGAGCAGGTAGATCTAAAACCGACAGAAATACAAACGAAAGCATTCAAATGAACTGCACTTTCAATTCAAGGAACAAAATTTGAAATTGTTCGTTAAACCTACCATTCCTGCATCCCCATGCGATCATTTCTTCCAACAATTCAAACACTACAACTAGTGGTCGAATTTCCCTCGTCGATTCCACCGTAGGAAAAAACCTGTGACACCCAAGCTTCGACTCGAATGTGAAGTACGAATCAAACAACATAACTGCTTCACCTTCGAGGCCATATCACGCTGGTATTTTGATTTTCTGATCGACAAGAACGGTGATCAGAGTGATCGCCATGTTTACCTCATAAACGTGACCGCTGACCAGCCGCTGAGTGAAAACAGCACTGAGCAGGGTGGTGTGGGTGGCGGACTTATCGTCATAAGATATTCGAATACATGCTAACAAAGCCTTAGGACTCTCAGTCTAAACAGTGAAGGCATGCTTCGTGGTACAGACAACTTTTATTTTATTCTCATAACTTTTTCCTTTAAATTAGGCCTGGTGTTAAATAATAGAGTTATTTAAATATTTTTAAGCGAGGTACCCATATGACCTTTTTGCTTGTCCTCAGTTGTATAAAATAAGGTGTCTTTTCTTCCACAACTTTTTATTTATGCGTTGTTGCACGGAATGAACACTATACTTAGAAGGTTTGTTCTAAATCATTTTTGCTGTTCCCAAGAATGTACGCAAAATCATTGCTTTATATAAAGCTGACTCTAAAATATGATTTTCCGTAACAGTAACCAATTTCATTTACGTAAGGTGTTAATAAAACTAGCAATGTACAATTTTTAGCGTTTTTCGCTTATAAGCCTGACATACAATTGTCAAGTGAACTATGTTAGTTTCAGCTCATTCCTTGATTCGGTGTGACCTTTTACCACTAAACCCCATTCTTTTCATTTGCAATTTTCCTGTACTTTTTTTTTCATACGACAACGACAAAGAGTTTTATAAGTAAACCGATTTTTTGCTGTACCCCGCTTATTACATTGTATATACAAATACATGCAAAAAACCGGCTAAATAAGCTCCTCCCCCTGCTCCTATTTTTTTGGGTTGCCTTCGCCCCATGCCTCTGCACGACTCCCTGTTGGCTAAAAGGAAATTTGAAAGACTGCTATGCAGGACACATTTTCTTTTTCATTTTTATTTACCCTCTACAATTTTTTGTAAGTATGCAAAAATATAAAAAACACAAAGGTTTTTACAAGTAAAATGTTTTTTTTTTGGACCCCTCTTAACATATACATATACTTTGTTCTGGCAAAATGGTGGCTAAGAACGGCTGAATATATATCTACTTGGAAATAAAATGATGCTGTTTGATTTCCCGTTAAAACATTACGTAAGAGTGACGCGTTTCTGTTCAAATTGTAACAAAACCACGTCACAAAGTCAAAGCAAAAGAAAAAAAAGTGTAATTTTCATAACCAACTTACAATCTCTCCATTATAGACAGCTACAAGGGCCATTGGCTCACTGCTTGATGGTGTAATTATCCTTCCACTGAGCACTGGAATTCATGGGTCATTTCCTTTATTTTTGACACTAGAACAGCTTTGAAATCTCTAGATTTAACCTGGGTTGAAAAATTCTAATCCCTTACCCTTTCAGAAGACGACAGTACCAATGTTATTGAGAGACAGGGTAGCGAACCTTTCCAGTCGAATTTAAGTGAAGGATGGGCACTTCATAAGCCAAAGGGTGGCGCTGTTCGCTTCTAAGAGAAAGTAAGGCAGTATCTCACCTCCAAGTTTGAAATTGGTGAGCAACCTGGAAGGAAAGAGGATCTGCGACAAGTCTCGCAAGCTATGAGGAAAGCGAAGGGGGGAAGGAGCGCCTGTTTTCCCGGGAAGTGTGGCGAACCAAAGCCCAAATACAAGGAAGACTACAAGGATTTTTCTTCCGTTTGTCCTCCTCGAGATGGAGTACGGGCAGGTTCGTCTCCGAGCACCGCGGTTTACGATAAATCTGACGAGGAATTAATTGACGAGGAGGAAGTGAATCACATGACCACTGTCAAATCAGTTGTAACAGAAAATGGCTTAACGCATCCGATTGTCTATGACATTTATGACTTGTGTGACTTCGTCAAGGAGGAAAAATTGAACTATTTTGTTGTTTCCATGCTTAAGGAAATCTGTAGTTTCTTCGAGCTCCCATTTAAATGGGAGTCGTGCAGAGGCATGGGGCGAAGGCAACCCAAAAAATTAGGAGCAGGGGGAGGAGCTTATTAAGCCGGCCTTTTGCGTGTATTTGGAAATAAAATGTGATAAGCGTGGTATACCAAAAAATCAGTTTACTTATAAAACTCTATGTCGTTGTCGTATGAAAATAAAAGTACAGGAAAATTGCAAATGAAAAGAATGGGGTTTAGTGATAAAAGGTCACATCGAATCAAGGAATGAGCTGAAACTGACATAGTTCACTTGACAATTGTATGTCAGGCTTATAAGTGGAAAACGCTAAAAATTGTACATTGCTAGTTTTATTAACACCTTACGTAAATAACATTGGCTACTGTTACGGAAAATCATATTTTAGAGTCAGCTTTGTATAAAGCAATGATTTTGCATACATTCTTGGGAACAGCAAAAATGATTTAGAACAAACCTTCCAAGAATAGTGTTCATTCCGTGCAATAACGCATAAATAAAAAGTTGTGGAAGAAAAGACACCTTATTTTATACAACTGAGGACAAGCAAAAAGGTCATATGGGTACCTCGGTTAAAAATATTTAAATAACTCTATTATTTAACACCAGATCTAATTTAAAGGAAAAAGTTATGAGAATAAAATAAAAGTTGTCTGTACCACGAAGCATGCCTTCACTGTTTAGACTGGGAGTCCTAAAGCTTTGTTAACATGTATCCGAATATCTTATGACGATAAGTCCGCCACCCACACCACCCTGCTCAGTACTGTTTTCACTCAGCGGCTGGTCAGCGGTCACGTTTATGAGGTAAACATGGCGATCACTTCCTGATCACCGTTCATGTCGATCAGAAAATCAAAATACCAGCGTGATATGGCCTCGAAGGTGAAGCAGTTATGTTGTTTGATTCGTACTTCACATTCGAGTCGAAGCTTGGGTGTCACAGGTTTTTTCCTACGGTGGAATCGACGAGGGAAATTCGACCACTAGTTGTAGTGTTTGAATTGTTGGAAGAAATGATCGCATGGGGATGCAGGAATGGTAGGTTTAACGAACAATTTCAAATTTTGTTCCTTGAATTGAAAGTGCAGTTCATTTGAATGCTTTCGTTTGTATTTCTGTCGGTTTTAGATCTACCTGCTCGATTTATATCTGCTGCGCTTCATGTTGACAAGTCCCTCAAAATGGCGGCAAAACTTGGAGATTGCCGAAAATTAGGTAAGTTCACGGAGTTATAAAGTTTTAGTAAAGGTCGGGCCGCACAGTTTTTTTCTGTAGTTACCTTTTCTATGGCACCTACTTCCTAGCTATATTAGTTGGATCAGTTGAGAACGCCTCACTTTTTCAAAAATATACCTTGAATTTGATCGGTTTTCGCGTGTGTGACTTAAGCGGACCGATAAGGTGTCGTTCAAGTCTTCCTGTTTGCTTGATTGAAACGTGATGTTCACGAAAGTCGCCTCGATGGATAAGATAG
>CALNXI010001520.1:64814-94814 GCA_942486025.1 Porites evermanni | reverse complement strand
CTATTGTTCCACCGTCAGTGAGAAGTCTACTGAGTTTGTCTCCATTTGTCTTCTCCATAGAACTGGCCAGCGGTGACAAAGCTGTGGAAGCCATTAACGAGGCGAATTCAAGGGGTATCCAAATCACTGACTTTGTACAAGGACAAGAAGCAGATGAAACAATAAAACAATAATTTAGATTACCACGAATACTGGCTACTTTATATGCCCAAGTTAGTTTAAAATAAAATAGGCGTATCTACAGCTGTGTATGACTCTCTACAGTTTTATATGAATTGGATCTCGTCAACACAAACAGTCAGGTCAGTTTCCACTTTTGATATGTGGTTGACAACATTAACTCAATAACCAAAACGAGATCCTTTGCGGATGTTGAGTAGTTCAAAGGTACCTGAATACCGGGGTGTTATTTATTTTTAGCAGACTCTATGAGATTTAAAGCAGCGCGATCTTCAAAAGTCGTTTTTTCGGCCCGTGAATCGGTCCCAATTCTGCCCACGGACGGCGGTGATCGTTTTGGCGTGTAGCAAAAAAGAAAGACAAGACATCTAACGTGCAAACTTTTCCGGTTTTATCATATGTATACCAATGTCTTTTTGTCCACAGAATTTAAAGGTAAATTTTTTCCGACCCGAAAATCATCAGACCTGTCTTAGGGAGCCTGCCACTTAGAGACCGATTTTGACAACGAAACCAGGCTGTTTTGCAATCTAAGGGCCAATATAAATTTTGATTTCTTTGCTTTAAAAGCATCTGGTCCCTTTTAAACATTCCCTCTGGATGATAGAGCTGGGTAGCAAGTAGGACATTGTAATAAACATATCCAAGAAAACTCCTTCTTCTTCCAACACTCCTTTTTTTACTTTGAATTTTTATCAGCTAAACTTCGCTTTCTGAATGTTTCAAAATCAACAATAAGAAAGACACGAGACTTTTCGATAGCTTCTGTAGTTGACAAGCATTTCATTGAAATACACAATATGAGGTGGATGAACCTTGGCGAAAACTTAAAAATCCTCAAAAAATGCCGAGAATAACTTGAGTGTTTGATATTTGAGATGTAAATTATCGGAGATAAAAATTCAACGCTCAACAGTCCAGCGCCGACTCCATCCGTGCGAAACTTTTTATTAACTACATTTTTCCATTTTCACGCTTAAATTTGCATCCATTTTTCGCACTTTTTTTTTTATATATATATATACTTCCACGAATCATGTCAATTTCTTATCTTTTGATAATGATGACATGGAGCCATCGGGACGTCAGGTTTCTTTTTTAACGTTGATTTCTGTTTTAAAATGTATTTCTATATAAATCGTTTCTTAAAGTTGCAGTGGAAATTTTTCCTTTGAGAAAATTGCTTAGAGTTGAACAGGGTCTAAAACTGCGCTAGAGGTGCTTACGTCCTTTCACTTGCAAGTCTTTTTTTTATTTCCGCGATGCAAAATGTTTGATATGGGATAACTGAAGTATACCAATCCGTACAAATGGTCAAATGTATATCAGGACAATAAAAAAACACGTACACAATGATATAGTACTCATGCCTTAGATAACTGTGGGTTACAGGAAATGTAAATATTGACCTTGAAGAGGAGTAGTTAATTTTATACACGTTCCGTGGCCATGAAAACAACATTTTCTGTAGCAAAAACAAAGTTAGCAAGAACCCCAGTATAAATCCTAGTGTTCCTGTGTAATTAAATCAGTGAAAAAGATGATGATACAGTTGTAAGTGAGGCTACCTGTTTAGATCACTTTTCACATTCGACTCAGAAAATTCTGAAACAGGCTGAAGCAAAATATTTTAAGTGACACAGTTTTTTGTAGCGTTCTAAATACATTCCTCCAGAGACTGGTTATGATAGTTGTCGCTGAAGAAATTTTGATCTGTTGAGGCTGGTAATAAAGAATTTGCGTTGTTTCAAGATTATTAAATGAAAGGGGAAGTAGACTTGTACACCAAGGCAACGTACTACTAGATGAAAGAAAGAAAATCGGGCATTGAACTAACCACCCTCGGGAGTTAAACTTAAACCATCACCAGTCACTTTCTCCCTTTTTCTTTTCGTTACCCGTTGCTGTACCTCTAAAAAGCCATATCTTTTTCCTCTTTCTTTTTAGTTGAGTGCCTTTTGAGATGCTCTTTTTTAATGTTCTAAGAAAAACGTAGGAATTTGGCGCGTAAATTGTACACGTCCTTTAATAATATCCGCTACACTTTTTAACGAAAACTTTTCGGATCAGTGTAAGAGTCTGGGAAGCTGCCCACCTACCCCTCCCTTGGCCAACCTTTTGTCTTGAGTGAAAAGTAAAGGTTAATGTTTTTCTAGGGGAGGGGTAGGTGGTTAGTTTCCCAGAATCTTTGCTGAAAAAAGAGAAAAAAGTAAGAACACAAACTTACAAAGGATCCTGTGTCGTGCAAACGGGCATTTAATAATAATTGTGGGAGTTACAGTGTAATAATGAAACTAACGCGTGAATCTCGAAGAAGGCAGGGAAACGTTGATATGAAGCAAATGAATTCGCGTTCCACCTTTTTTTAGCGATTACACCCAACTCGTATTTTGTTAAGGAGTGCATGCAAGTTTCAACATAGACAGGAAGAGAGAAAAAAGGAAAATTTGTCGCCGTTCTTTACATGTATTCACATCGTGATTAGCCGGTGCGCCGTGACTGGTCAATTTAGCGGGCTGCATTTCAATGCCTGGCTCACAAAAATTTAAAGCTTTTTTGGGTCGCTGAAATTATTCCCTTTAATAAAGGGACTAGAAGTATGAAAATTGTTAAATAAGCGTTTTTGCCGAATTATTCATAGCCATGATTTTGAAGAAATAACTGACAATTTCCTTGTGTTTACGTCCCTTTTTCCACCTTCACTATTTTTGTTTTTGTTAGTTTAATAACCACACAGCAGTTCAATAAGTACATAACAGATCAATAACCACACCAGTAGTTCAATGACCGCACATCAGTTCATTGAGCGTAAACTACATGCAGCTGCGGGAAAATAGCCACAAATACGTTAGTTATTTTTAATAAGAATGTGTAGTAAGTGGTAAATACTCATTTAGCTATGGTACGAGAACTAAATAGATAAATAGCTATGTTACACTGTTATTAAGTTCTAGTGAGCTCACTAATATAGACGTGAACAGACCTGGAAAGAGAGTCAGCGCCGAAAAGGGAAAACACCGACTCGGTCCGGAGAAAACTTCAACTAGAAACCCGACAAAGCGCGCGTTGATAAAGCAGAAAAAAATAAATAAACAGTTAACGGTGGGTGAAACCTTGTTTTTTTACTCTCTTTCCGCACGTTTCAAACCGTGGTACCACAGCTGGCCCTACGTGCCTGAGTCGACTACCATCAATCTGTGTTTAAAATTAGTCATTTTTTACCGTACAAGTCCTGAATTATTAGGGAGCTTTAGCAACAACGACAGCGACGGCCACGAAAACGTCGCTTAAAATGAAGTCGTGCTGCTTCAAACTTTATCGCGCTTATTCCATCTTGCTCGATTCATCAAATGTTGTCAATTTTCTCTGGAGTTGAATTGTAAAAGACTGTATCAAAATTCAGGAAAAGAAAAAGAAAGTCGTTGTCTGATATTTGAGATGCAAATTATCAGAGATAAAAGACCAACGCTCAACACTCAAGAGGACTCCATCCGTGCGAAACTTTTTATTCAATTGCATTTTTCCATTTTCACGCTTTAATTTGCATGCACTTTTCGGACTTTCTTTGCTATAAATACTCCCATGAATCACGTTAATTTCTTATTTTTTGACAATGATGACATGAAGCCAACGGAACGTCAATTTTCTTTTTTAACGTTGATTTCTGTTCTGAAATGTATTTCAAAATCTTTTCTTAAAGTTGCAATGGAAGTTTTCCTTCGGGGACATTGCTTAGACTTGAACAGGGATTAAAACTGCGCTAGAGGTGCTTACGTACTTTCACCTGCAAATCTTTTTTTGTTTTATTTCCGCGATGTTAAATGTTTGATACGGGATAACTGGAGTAAACTAATCCGTACAAATGGTCAAATGTATATCAGGACAAGAAAAAGACACGTACACAATGATATAGTACTCATGCCTTAGATAACTGTGGGTTGGAAGAAATGTTGATATTGACCTTGAGGAGGAGTACGGTTATTTTTATGCACGTTCCATGGCCATGAAAACAACATTTTCTGTAGCAAAAACAAAGTTAACGGGAACCCCAGTATAAATCCTAGTGTTCCTGTGTAATGAAATCAGTGAAAAAGATGATAACACATCAAAGTTGTAAGTGAGGCTACCTGTTTAGATCTTTTTTCACATTCGACTCAGAAAATTCTGAAACAAAATAGTTTAAGTGACACAGTTTTCTGTAGCTGTTCTAAATACACTCCTCCAGAGACTGGTTATAATAGTTGTCGCTGAAGAGATTTTAATCTGTTGAGGCTGGTGATAAAGAAATTGCGTTGTTTCAAGTTTAGAAAATGAAAGCGGAAGTAGACTTGTACACCAAGGCAACGTACTATACTAGCACCCTCAGGACTTAAACTTACCCTCAACAGGAGAACAGACTCTTGATACAACGAGCAACAATGTTCAACAGCAACCACCGACAACAGCTACGACTGACATGGACGAGGATTACGATATATTCAGACACGGTGCCCTGACGTTGCGAACTGTACTGGAATTGAACACTCAAAGACTGGGTTCTACCCAGAATACTTAGAATGAAAACGCTATTTTGATTGTTATGGATGTGGTGTAACTAACAACAGGCTTAGTTGTTGAAGAACTCTTGCTTGTGTAGATTGAGCCTGCCGCCCTTTTAACACGTTCTTCTTTTTCGTTTCGTGTTTCTTCTCTCTTATACAATCCACGGACACACAGTACAGTCAACCGTCACCAGTCACTTTATGCCTTTTGCATTTCATTACCCGCCGCTGTACTTCTAAAAAGCCACATTTTTCCCTCTTTCTTTTTCCTTGAGTGCCTCTTGAAATGCTCTTTTTAAATGTTCTAACAAAAACACATGAATTTGGCACATGAATTGTACACGTCCTTTAATATTATCCGCTACACTTTTCAACGAAAACTTTTCGGATCAGTGTATGAGTCTGGGAAGCTGCCCACCTACCCCTTCCTTGGCCAACCTTTTGTCTTGAGTGAAAAGTAAAGGTTAATGTTTTTCTAGGGGAGGGGTAGGTAGTTAGTTTCCCAGAATCTTTGCTGAAAAAGAAGAAAAAAGTAAGAACACAAACCTACAAAGGATCCTTTCTCGTGCAAACGCGCATTTAATAATTATGAATAATTTAGTGAGTTCATGAAACGACTCACGGAGAATGCAGAGAAACGTTTATGTGAATTAGATGAACTTGCGTTCCGCCTTTTAGCGATTATGGCCAATTCGTATTTTGGCAAGGAGTGCATGCAAGTTTCAACATAGACAGGAAGGGGGGATTCTTTATCAGCTCCATCTCTTTCTCTCAGTCGTGTTTGCAGCATTAATGGATCAGGGCCTTCAGGATTCATTTGGAGAAGCCAATGCCTTGTGATTACCTTCACCTTGTCGTTCTTAGGGCTTGTGATGTGTTGGTGTAGTCCATGGTGCTTGAGGTACTTGTTAAGCTCTGGCACTCGAAGCTGTTTCAGTTTAAGCCCAGTGATGGCAGGAGATTGAACTCTTCGATTAAAGAGCACCAAAGTATGCTTGGGAAGCTGAAAAGCGTATTGAAAGCCGTGAAAGAACATGATTCTACGCTTTTCCTGTCTAATGGGCTTATCTTGAAGCAAGGAAAAGAATTTGCTCACGACTTGAATGTAAAGCAGATCAAGTGCGTCGAGGCTAAGGTGCAAAAGGTAACGCGGGATACAGAGACACTAGAAGAAAGTAAAGACAGTTTTCGTAGCATTTTCAAGGGCCTACATAGAGACCGAATAAGCAAGGGAAGAAGAAAAAAAGAAAACCGTCGAAAATCGAATGCAAGAAAAAAGAAAAGGTTTGAAAACAACGTCCAACGAGTGTATACTATTTGTGTCGGAAACCCGCTAGGTAATGATCTTCCGAAATGTCTTATGTATCCTCCTTGCCTTGCCGTCCCTGAAGGGTGCATCGACGTTGAGAAAGTTTCCGAATTTTTTTTTGATCGAGATGCGGCATACATTGCAAAGCTCTTGCAAGGAAACCATTTCAGCAACGCCGCAGGAAGCAGAATTATCACAAATCTCAAGCCGGAGGTTAGAGATAACGTGTACTGCTTCATGTACCCTGAAGAGTATGCTATGACTGAAAACGACGAAAGCGACTCTAGCAGGAGCACGAGCGATGAGGAAGAGCTTGGCAATGATGACGAAGAGGAACATGAGCAGAGAGACGTTGCACAGCACTAACCTGATAAAGAATCTTTTAATGATAGTTTCCTAGCTTTGAAAATTGTTGTCGTGGAACTGAACGCTGTCATGTAAACGCAGAACAAAAGTTTTTGATACATTTATATACCTTTTGCTTTTTTCTGTATTTGTAGTTTTATTTAATAATAACACACCGTGTCAACTCTACATGAACTAAAATATTTCGCGTGACCCCCCCCTTCCCTCCGTTTTTTTTTGCGTGCCCCCCCTTCCCCCCAAATCCCACCCCCCCTACCTCGTAAAAAATGAACGGTCCCTTAAATAGACTTATTTCAATGAATCTGACACTTTTTCCAGGTACTTTTATCAGCATCATGACTTATATAATCATCTGATGCCCTCGCCCTGCGCAAAAACGATGTAACTTATTTAAACTTGATCGATAGTCTAGCGCGCCAAGTTGTCGGTTAAGAATTTACACGGTTGCAGTGCCAGTCGTTTTTGTTTGGTTTCCCTCGCAATTTCAGTACCAACAAGAGAGAATGTGACGACAAATATGTTATACGAGAAAAAAACAAAGAGGCATGATATATATGTATTTTAAATATTATTGAATTATTTCCTCTGTCGGTTCGCTTGTAAAATATTTACTTTAAGAAAAATACTGCAGTTATCCGCTGACCACCACTCAAGGTGACCGCTTTTTACAAGTTATGAGAACATCGTTTCTCGGTCCCAGACCTCGTTTCCCCCCCCCCCCACCCCTGCTGCACAGTGCGACACAAAAATATCATAAATCAAGAAGATATTTGTAAAATATCACAAGCCACAATGTTTGATAATTACCTAAATAAAAACACGTTGTAAATGGCAAAGATTAATGGGTTTTGAAATTCACAAAAATCGGGTCTGAAGTCACTTTTCAAATTGAGCAAACATTATCGTTTTACATAATGCATGACAAGTTCAAATAGATATTCGTATGATGGCTTATTCAACTGACGGCGAGCATTCCCTCCATCCTTTACCACCCCCGACCCTCCCCGCACTTCTTAGAGCCACTTCACAATACAGCCAAAAAAAAAAAATGAAACATTTTCTACAGTGATTCCAAAGGTAGCACCATTTTCTTCCTCTATTTAATGGGTTGCTGCGGAATGTCTTTACTAGGCAGGCATAAAAAATGTTTTCACCAATACTGATTGTGCCATGTGACTCTAAGGTTCACCTCAGCTTTAAGCTTCTCGCTTTGTATATCCCAAGCAGTAACTGATGCCTCACTTGCAACATACGCTGTCTGCCCATCTAAACTGAGTGCAATTCCACAAATTTTAGTAACGTCATGACCACTTTTGTTTGCGTCTTGGATATCCATCATTTCTATTTCATTCAATTTCCACCGCAAGAGACGTTGCTCGTCAAGAAAATAAATTAAGTTGTTACAGAAACGATGTGTACCAATGACATCACCAAAGGAAAACGCGCAATCATTAAAAGATTCAAATTTCTCGAAAACATAAGACATGTCATATGAATTCTTTAAAGAAAATGTGTTGTGAGTATCCTTAACAACACTCAAACAAAATAAACGGGAAACAACGTTTTCTACATAACAACAAAAAAGAAATCGATGATTGGGTGAAAACTTTACCATTCCACACACATCTGGGGTGGCTGCCTGTGCTAGTTGTCTGAAACCACACCTCACATCAACCAAACTTATTAACCCCGAACAATAGGAAATTGCGAGAAGTCTACCATCGCCAGAACACGCAAATGATAAAATGTTTTCATTTGCGAGGATTCGATCGACCTCTGAGCCATTTTCCAAGCTCCACAGGACAAGACATTTAGAATTCTTCAGGCAATTAGTTAGAATCTTGGTCTTGTCGCCGGAAATAGAGCAAACTGAGAATCTACAGTTACTTCCGGGAAAAAGCGGTTTCAAGTCTCCGTCCATAGTATAGGCCTGACTTAGAACCCCAGGTAAAATACATTCCTTTGTAGGGTGAAAAACAACAGAACGAAATAATGAAACATCTTCAGAAGGTGAATTTCTGGCAAGCCCGGTGGACAAGGAAACTTTGAAACTCTTTTCTACTGCGACTGGACGTGTCCACATTAGCTTGCCAGTCTGGAGTGACCACAGCTGCAGCATTCCGTCTTCACATTCACGCACCATATAATCCAACTGTGGAGAGACGTCCAAACAGAGCACAACAGATGAACATTTAAACTGGGCTACAACACCTCCCTGTTTCGTTTCCATGTGAACAACCTCCATATATGATATTTCAGGATACTTATTTTGCAGAAGATTCAACGCCTCGACAGTGAACACTTTTCCTCCTTGGTTAAGTATGGTTTGAAGAAAAGTACGAGGAGTATCCGTAAATCTACGGAGGTACTTTCTTAAAAGAAACAACAATGTGTCCAGAATATTTTGGTTGTCTTTTGATAACAATGTAAAAAAACCCTGCTTTTTAAGCCAAACAAGATCTTCAGCCGCTATTGTCCAGTTTAATCAGGTCTTAGCATACACTATTTCTAAATCTATAATGCAGGCCTTTGTCAGTTCGTCCAGTTTATGTGGCTCTCTCTTGACGCCTTCGTGTAGCATGTGATATATTCCATGATACAGCGCGTACCTCTCAGTGACGCTAAATTGTATACAATGCACACCTTTCCGTTTAAGATTTTCGAGTTCGTCAGTACACAGGGCTGCTAGTATACGGTGTCCCTCACTTTCATCCGTAATGAATTCATGCTCCCCATAACATGAACCGTCTGTTAACCAGTCTTTAACTGACTTGTACGTGAATGACATGAAGACAACCATCACAGATAGGGAGAAGTGCAGATACACTGCTCAAGACTTTCAGCACTTTACGCTTTGCAAGTTTTGAATTAAAACTTAGTTCTAATACCTTAGAAACAAAATCAACTGGTAGGGGTTGCCCTGAAGCAGCAATGGCAGCTAACAGATTCAGGAAATGTTCTCCTGTTATGTTCAATTCTTTCACGAGTTCACGTTCCAAACGTCTAAAATAGGAATGATAAACTGAAGAAATTCCTAGCGGTAAATTGCGGACATGATCATCTTCTTCGTGGAAAACTGATGAATTTTCAGTAACCTACAATATGAGAAAATGGGCGTACAGCATCAGTCCTTTAGATTTCAAAACTAGTCGTTCTACAAACTCGCCCACATTTCCTAGTTTGACAAAGTGCTCCAGTTTTCTTTGGAAAAAGACTCTAACGTCTTCTAAATTCTTTTCATCATCACACTTCAATTGAAAGGGATTCAGATGTCGAAGACTTTCTGCAATGTTTAAAGCGGGACGCGTCGTGACAAGAAAACGAATCCATAAAGGAAGCTTACAAAACTGATGGGACAAGTGACAAGCGAGAGACTGAATCATCAACTGAGGCTTACAGTAGCGTATATTGTTATACTGACAAAAATGGCTTCCTGACAGCCTGTCAGCCTCTTGCATTCTCTTGCAAATCACAGCTGCGATGACAGATTTTCCCACTCCTGCATTTCCACTGATCACCATCACACGGTTTTGAGAGCTTGTGTCATCCAGCCAGTTCTGAACCCTGTCAAAGATCCACTCACTTGTGCCTTCTTGAAATCGTTCCGCATAATACTCAATGTCTCCTCTGAATTCCGCTTTTTTGGCTACGCACATTAACAAACGTAAATTTTAATCACGTGAATAAAATAAAGACAAGATATAAAGTGTTGAGATTAAACGTGCAGTTGAGCGAGGTTCTGAGAATGGCGTTGAAACTGAAGGCACCCAAGAGAGCGACAACGACACTGAAAATGATAGTGAGGAAACAGAAAGTAGTAGCTCTGAAACGTCCACCACCTTTCACTCTAAAAGTCCCTCTGAACATTGCGAAAACTCTAATGTGTACTCCACATTGATCATGAAATGTCCTAAATGCTTTTGGCACGATAACTACAAGATTTGTCCTATATGCGATCACCAGATCCCCGAGGAGAGAAAATACATCAAAGAGGGCTTTCTTCGGTGTCACGATTGTGGATTAATTACACACAAAAACGCCAAGACGTTGGAAACCAATTTCTATTCACCTTCTAAAGAGGAGAACGAAGAGGAGGTCTAATTTCCATCCCTTCCACATCGCTGTGTATTTGACTGTTTTTGTCACTGGTTGTTGGGGCAAATTTTTTTCCTTTTGTTTTTCGTTTTCTCACTTACTTAGTATCGTGTTTTCTTTTTCTTTTCGCTCCGGTATCTCGTTAATTACGCTCCTTTGTTACGTGCTGTATGTAAATTTCGTTATAGTTTATTATCTCGCCCTTATTTATTACCAGTTTTACGGATCTATTAGTGTAACAACATTCGTCGAAGTAGGTTTTTTCCTCGGTGGCCCTGACCACCAACCCTGTCTTCCTCAGCATTTGGTAAGCAGCTTTGTTTTCATCTTTTTTTCATTAATTTCATTTTGCAGTCGCCTTAAAGTAGTTTTTCTGTTATGTAACTATTATTTTTTTTACCTCTTTGTAGGAATTTACTTTTATGGTTTGGTAATAGTAAAACATTTGCTGATCGAGAGTTTACGTTTTGTGTTTTGGAATTGGCCCTTGCCCGTTCACTTTGTATGGAATTGGCCCTTGCCCGTTCACTGGTTTTCAATAAAGTTTTTAAAACTGTATCTCGTGTCTTGTCAATTTATTTGTCGCGTGTTTAAATTGATCCTTGTTAAGTTATTAATTGTTTGTGTTTTTACAATAATAAGTCAAGGCACCCCCTTGGGTCTAGCTGTAGAGATGAACTAATTTGTATTCACGTTTGGGCTTGTTAACCCGCATAATTAACTGACTAACGCTAACGGCGCTTGAATTGACAAGACCATAAGCGCATCAAGCGCTGAGATTTCAATAGTTAGTCTTTTCCTCGAGATAGAACGGAGAAAACGCTTTCGTAATGGTGAGTCAAAATTGAAATAGAAAGTTTTCAGCTCCACTCTGTGTATGTGTGTGTGTGTGTGTGTGTGTGTGTGTGTTTTGTTTATATATCCGATTTTTAGCGCTAAAAAAGAAGACATGTGTTGCTAGGCGATCGCACCTCTTATTCCTATTTTTATAAATAGACTTTCCACTCATTAGGAACAAGAATGGGGTTTATTTAAGAACCAAAAGGGCTAGGGTTTACTTTAGAACCACCTGTTGTTTTCTATAGAATTTTCATACCCTGTGCAATACTTTCTACAAAGTCAAGTAGACAAAGATTGACATTTTTGCTTGATAGGCAGTTTTTCGCTTCGCTGAGCTTCGACCTCGTTTTCATGTTTTGCCTGAAAAATTTGTACGATTTCACATTCGCTTAACCTCCTTTTCCCTTCTTTTGAAGTAAAGATTTTTCAGTTAACCTCCGTGTCTTGGTTTTGTTTATAACCGATTTTTAGTGAAAATAATTTAATGATTAAAGATTTTTCATTTAGTATAATCTACAAAGATAACACGTTCAAAGTTTGCCCGCTTTTATTTTGAACACATGACAGTTTCTACAATATCCAATCAGAAGACTATAGCAATCAATATCTAATCAGAAGACTGTAGCAAATAGCTAATTATATAAAAATCACTTTTCTGTTTATAGATTATGATCTCAACATTTTTTGATGACGTCAACTCTAGGAAATTCTGACGTCACTTGCTCCTTGCCAGCTAAAAATAAACTATGACATCATCCTATCTTAATGAGATGCATGATGTCATCTGCGTTAATTTATACCGCACAAAAAGTTAGTTAAATCCGCAAAGAACCGGAGTAACCGGTGCCTCCCCTACTACTAACAGCAGCTCCGACAACAGCTACAACTGATATGGACGAGGATTACGATATATTCAGACACGGTGCCCTGACGTTGCGAACTGTACTGGAATTGAACACCCAAAAGACTGGGTTCTACCCATAATACTTAGAATGAAAACGCTATTTTGATTGTTATCGATGTGCTGTAACTAACAACAGCCTTATTTGTTGAAGAACTCTTGCTTGTGCAAATTGAGTCTACCGCCCGTGTTTCTTTTCTCTAATCATATTTCGATGCTAGGAAATTTTGGTATATTTTTGTTCTTGCGATCTTGAAAACTAATCCGTTTTCTCACCAGCTGTAGAAGTACAACTTCATTCAAAATTTGGACATTTAGCGCTTTTTTGTATATGTCTGAAACGACTAGAACGAATTTTTTAAAAATCTCTTCACATAATCTTCATAGTGTATATAATAATGTCTGAAACTGTCCTTAAGACTGACTCACTGCAACACCTTGAAATTTCAAGACAAACCTATCCTACGAACCGGTCAAAAATCCGCGCTGCAACATTCACTGTTTTGAAGTTATGCTAATTTTTCCAAATTAATGCGGACAATAGTAAATTCAGTCATGTCCATGTTAACCTGTGATCAGGGGGTCCTTCTTCCCTTTTTTGTCAATTTGTATGTGAGACGAAGAAAAATCCGACCTGATCGCAGGTTATGAACTTTTATACAGGAGACATAACTTTTTACAAACATTGTTTTTGTTCTTCAAATTTGTAACGAGTGAAACAATAGGATCCTTTGTTTCAAAAAACAAATGGCTTCTGCAAGTTGACACATTTTAAAACGACAGCAGGAGTTTCGCTAGGACTGCAGTTCATGATCAGTGGGGTAACATGCAAATCAGCACAAGAACTTGAATTGTAACGCAAAGATATTGGTCCAGCATACCTTAAAAATATATGTGAATTCATCCGGTCAATATTGCTCTAGCTTGTGTGGTTAATTTGATGGACTTCAGGAATTTCGCAGTAGCATCAGCAACCTTTCAGGATGTTCCAAATACACCACTAGAGAAGATGATCCTGTTGGGATCAGCTTTTACACTTGACTTGTATATTCCCTGAAAAGTCTTTAAAATCGGTCTAAATAAACGATTAAAAGCAGACCGTCTTCGGATTATTCTACAAACAACTGGCCGGTGTGAGATGAATATAAATCCGTCTCTGTTGTACCAAAAACTTTTTAGGTGACATTGCCGGTTTCAAATAAAATATATTCGAGGATGATTACATGCAGGAAAGTCAAATTCGTAAATATATTTGGATTGTTTAAAGGGTGATCAGCTACACGAATTGTTGGAATCAAAAAGCGGAAGTGAATTTGCTAATTCAGGGGCAAAAAAAGCCAATTAGCTTTTGTACACTAACCACTCGTGTGACTAACCTACCTTGGGACTCAGCTCGCCCTCAATAGGAGAGCAGACATCACCAACAATAACAGCGCCGACAACAGCAACAATAGACACGGATCCGCAGAAAATAGCTCAGCCTCAGCCCTAGGTGTTCTCTGCTCGTGAGATGTGACGTCAGCGAGAGAGACTCGCTGTCCCGCCTTTTCCCAGACTTCGTGCGGACAACGGGGCAAGAGAGAACACCCAGGGACTGGGCTGAAAATAGCCCGACGTCTCTCAGCTGATTCTCAGTCCCAGGGTATTTTGCGGGCCGCCGAATGATGGTCAGCGATATATCATATTAAACATTTGTGTCATGTCAGTGAGTGACTGGATGAAAGATTTCTTTTCTACTGATATACATATTTTTGCCTTGTGCCAGTGAAGGGTGTGCTTATTTTCAGAAAACCTTTTGCCTGTGTCAGGCGCGTTTTTCGAAGTCACGATCTGTGCACAGCACTATCTTAGAGCCTGGAATAGGCTAGAAAACCTTCTATCAATAGTTCTCTTAAAGTGATCTATTTTTCCCTTCGTGTCGTTGCGAAGATGGTAATTCGGGATTCTTGGGGTAAAGAAAATGCAAATAATAGCTGGAAAAGTCAGAATATCACGCGAGCCAACTCAGTGAGAGCGATATCCGTCTCGGCGGACAAGCTAACATCAGCAGGTAGAGGCGGCGAGGGGGGATTAGATCAGTAGTCAGCCCCGCAGAAAGAGACACATGGTACAGGCGTACAGCTGAATCAGAAGCTTGAATGTAGACAACAGTTAGCCTGCACCACAAACGGAACTAGACTTCTAGTTAACTCCGTCTGCCAAACAGCGCCGAAATCCTTGTTGTTGGCCTCTGCCTGTGTACCAGGATTTGAGTACGCGTCATGATTGGCCTGTTCAAAAGGCCATTGTCTGATTTGCCAGTCAGGATGAAAAGAAAATCGACACGCACGTCCGGTAATTTGTTAAGTCCGTTGGGGACCCAGAACAAGGATATCGGCGCTACTTCGCAGACGTTACCATGGTTACTAACCGAGGTTAAATTACGTCTGCGATGCAGGCTGACAGCAGTTTGCTGAATGTATTGAAGACATTAAAAAGGAAATAAGCCTTTTTGCAAAATATAAAAAGTCACATTTATTCCTATAATTTACAGTCCTATATTTTTGCTTAACTAATTTATTGACGGGATTATCCTCTTTTGAATGTAGTTCTACAAATGCCAGTCCGGGCAATAACCAGTAGTTTTTGAAAATATTTTTCGTAGCAACCAAAAAAATGCTACTCAGTCAGCACCCTCCCAGAAAGCCCTTTAGCGGCCCCTTTACTCGATTTTACCACAGAATTTCTGGCCAATCACAACCGAAGCTATCACCTATTCGGTTGTTGTATTTCGTCCCTCTCTGCCTTTAAATTCGCAAGGTTTCATGGAATATAACTGAGGGCTAAGTCAGCTACAGTTCAAAGAAGAGTAGTAAATGAGTTTCCTCGAGGTCGGCACCAGAAGCCCTTTTTGATGACGTCATAGAGTATCCAGAAATGGTTATGGCCCGGACTGAATGCGAATCCAATTAACTTTTTTTTATTACACACTTTTATGTAATCCTCCGCGAAAAATTGTTTAAAAATACATTTCTGAAATGTCCTCTTAGGAGTCCTTTCTTATTTTTTACATAAAAATATTAATCTTAAAAAAATTGGTTCCCCTTCCTTTAAAACGCAAATTTAAAATTAGTTGATGATTTAATCTGCCCATTAAACTTGGTGCTTCTTTATCTAAAAAAACTGTTAAAACCTCATCCTCGGAGACCCAGGGGCAGTCAGTCGGGTCGGGAGAAAAGGCGGGACGAAAGTTTTCATTACGGGCGAAAGAGCCCCTGGGTACCGACTCTCAACGGACCATTTCCAAAAATTCAAGCGGATGCCGGCTCCTGATTGGGCACAAAAAATGCTTTGTATTATTATGCCCAATCGGCGAACACATCTCAATGAGTTCTTTTCGTGTGTTCTTACATGACAGCTATTGTCTTGATCACGGCTTGTCTGTTGTAGCTTATGCACCAAAGAAATGCACGCAGTCAGGAAACTTTCAGTTTGATATAAAATCCCCATCTGATCCAACTCGCTTACTTTGACAAATGCAAGCGAACTCTTCTGAACCATATCAAAGTTCATGAAGAGAGAATGAATTTTGCTACTGCTTGTTTACGTCCTTCACAAAACGTGAAAATTGGCATTTTCACGAGTAGTCTTGCAGTTGACGGCAAAGAAATGTACAAAAAAGCGCGATGCACGTGCAAAGTTGTTGTTTTGCCTTGTCAAGCTGTTACTCATTTGAATTTCTCATCGCCGCTGCATCTTAATTGTGATCCGTCGAAAACAGAATAATCTCGGGGCAAATTCAATTGCTCTTGCTGATAGTAACCCAAACGTTTATTCAACTCATGGGTAGTTCCTTTGTTTCTAGTTAGGAAAGCAGAAAATAAAAGTTTCCCTTGCACGCACAAGCTTGGTGAACGAACCGGGCAAGTGTGGCGAGACAATAGCCGTCGTGTACAAACTCACGAAAAGAACTCAGGAGAAATTGTTCGCCGATTGGGCACAATAATACAAAGCATTTTTTGCGCCCAATCAGGAGCCGGCATCCGCTTGAATTTTTGGAAATAGTTCGGTGAGAGTCGGTACCCAGGGGCTCTTCCGCCCTTACTTGAAAACTTTCGTCCCGCCGTTTTTCCCGACCCGACTGACTGCCCTTGGGTCTCCGAGGATGTTAAAACCTATGTAATTTATGAGTACCTTTGTTTAGTTTGGTGCACAAAGTGTTTTTTTGTAACCAATTATTGGTCTAAATCACTATTGACAAGAAAAACTACAATGACGCTACAGTAATTTCACTGCATCCTTATTCCTACGTTTTATCATGATTGTTCTGTGTGTTCCTGTTTACAAAGGGGTGTGAATAAAACGGACACAGTCATAGCAGCAGTTTAAGATTATAATTCAAAACTGTCACACTAGCAATATATCCGCTTCTCAGAATAACAATCAGAGACAACATCAGAAAACATTCAGAATCTTCGACCAAGCAAGAAAGTTCTTGGGGGCTGGGATTTTCCCAAAACGAAAACACGTGATACTCACGACATACTAAGTCCCAGTTACCCACAGAGTGAGAGCATCGTTTTATGCGGTCACAGATGGCGTCGGCCCGGCTGGGATTTAGAAGATGAAACCTGCGTGCGGCAAGTATCTAACTACTACGTGTAAATGACTAACTGCAGGATCACTTCCTTAGTAAACTTTTCAATTATTTTGGCTAAAAAAAACTAAGTGAGAGGCTACATCAAATTCAAAGACACTCATTAAACAACAACTTCTTTTATATTGCCCTAGCTTCTAGTGTAATAAATGACTTTTTAACTTATTTCAATTAGTATATTACTTTCTAAAATAATTCACCTCTTTACTCTCTCTAAAGAGGAAATTCATACGTTCACATCGAGTTTATTGAAAACTGGAAAATAATGTTTTTTTCACCCTCCCTCGCTAAAATCTGAGCAAAATGTAATTGGCATAAGACATATTTCAATTTTGATATGTATGTCTCAGTCTCAGTTAGATAGAATGTTATTTAAAAACATTTTCGGTTAATCTACGAAAACCTAGCTAATAATTTGCACTAATTTTTTATAATTTGGAAGCCGCAGAGAAACTCTCTTGCAGGTTCAAACGGACTGAACTATACTTCTTTTGCTGTCATCAAACAAGTACACAGCTGAAAATAAAAGAAACATAATCATAGATAATACACATGAACTTTGGAAGAAACTATCGCACCTATATCTGCATCATAAAAAAAAGCTGGAACAGTTAAACAATTCAACTATAGGGATATTAAAGACATAGTCCTGCAATAATGAGAACTAGAAGGTAAAAAAGAGCTTGAGGAACTCAATCGATTTTTCATTAAACATTTTCCAACCCAACGAACACAGCTGAATTCAGTTGAGGGAAACAATGAAAAAACAACAAAAAACCATTTAATAGAAGAACTCACCGACATTTTTTCTCAACTTGAGAATTCCTGCTTGCCTGAAAAAAGAAGCATTCACGCAATCAGTTAGAGGTAAAGGAATTTCTTTTGTTCCTGCACGCACAAAGTGGCCAATCCTGATTGGATAAGATCTTGCCTGTTTCGCTTTGAACCTTGCTCACTCGTGAGGCTACCCGAGTAAGGGTCTGTTAAAGGCGAGGTAGCTAAGCTGTGTTTGTCATAGCTCGAGAAAATAGCGGAAGATTTTCCATTTCAAAACAAAAAAGATGCTAAACATTTTTAAATAAACACCCCTTCATATCTTATAACTGCCAAAAACCGGACAATTGTTATGACGGGAGCTTTACATAGATCGAGGTAAGCATGTTTTCATGTTTAAAACATATTGAAAAAGTCATAAAAACCAACGGCTTCAGCTAGCTTTCAGATGAAGGTGAAACCCATGTCGATGAGGCGCATAACACACACTTCGATCTGCAAAATTCTCCATATCATACTTGACCTCATCAAATAACTGCTAATTATTCGTTTAAATACTTTTCCGTTTCTTATTGGCCTAAATCCCAGCGCTATTTCCGAAATTCTAAAACATAAGGCACTTTCACGGATAAATGTTCTGAAAAAGGATAACAAAATGCGTGGTGCAGTTGATTTGTTTTGCAAAAAAAAAAAAAAAAAAATAGTCACACTATTTCCTAAAACATAACAAGCACAGTAAAAATAGCCCTGATGATAACTGGTATTTGAGGCCGAATATCTGCTAGACTACATCCCTTTCCATCGTGAATTTCGGATTCTTCCCTCCTATGTTATGATGACATCGATCGAGGTAAGCATGCTTTTAAGTGTGAAATATTTTTAAATGAATAATAAAATAACTAGTGGGTTCGGTTTTCATATGATTTCAATAATTTAATGAATAATTAAGAAGCTATGGGAGGGTGTTATTCTCCTCGCCTGAACACCCTCCTCGATCTGTATTATTTTTCATATCGTTGTAAGCCATATTCTGTGACTGCTACAATCCCGGACAAAACTACTTGAGAAAGTTTTCCCCATCATGTCCACTTTCCTACGCAACAAAACTATTTCCAAAACGACGCCTTTGCGAAAAGAAAACCGCTTCCCCCAATTTAATGTTGCTTCCTACAAACGCCCAGGGATCAGGCTTTCTTTTGAATACACAACAACATTGCTTTCAGGGGAAGGGGGAGAGGAAAGAACCGATAAGGCGGTAAGTGAAACCCGAATGGCTTGTTAAGATAAACGTATCGAAATTCCAATAGAATGTTCCAAACTAAGAATTTAGCGTCCCTTTATTTATGTTTGTTCATGAACATTAACACTTTAGCGAAGCTGCTTTGAAATGCGGTATCGTGAAAAAAGAAGACAACTATAAATATCTAGTCGCATTGTACACGCATCACTTTACAGGGAACGATTTACTTTTTAAGTTTTTTTTTCTTGCAAGTCTGTTTTTGGGTAATTTACGACATGAACCTCCAGTTTTCATTCATATTCGGCTACTTCGTGGGAATACGATAACGTGGATGTCAAAGAAAAATCAGTAATGTGTCATGCTTCTTAAATTAGATTATAGCTGATAAAGATGACGGTGTATTTTTATTTCAATATTTTTCATATTGAAATCTTTCTCTGGATCAATTTTCGTCAATAGCGGAGCTCTGGCGCGCGAAGCGCGCCTGCGGAGCACCATGGGTAAGTAAATCTACCCATCTCAGAAACTTTCGTGTCATTCCTAGTTGTTGTTGGCTTATTGCGTTAACTTATTAAGGAATACATACTTCTGAAATAGGATCCGATGACTGTATCAGGTACTAAAAACAAAATAAAAAGGTTTTGTTAATAACGTAGTAAAGATCTTTAACCTAAAGAAGGGAAATTTGTCGGCGTTTCGTCACCATCAAGATGATGCCACCACTGGTGTTAATACACCCCTTTAGGGTACCGGGGGTCAATCTTGTTAAGGTGATTAACGTAGCAAATTCTTGACTGGTTAGGGTCAGGATTCCAGTTCGAATCCTTGCTTTATTCTCACTTTTGTGTCATTCCTAGTTGTTGTTGGCTTATTGCGTTAACTTATTAAGGAATACATACTTCTGAAATAGGATCCGATGACTGTATCTGGTTTTAAAAACAAAATAAAAAGGTTTTGTTAATAACGTAGTAAAGATATTTAACCTAAAGAAGGGAAATTTGTCGGCGTTTCGTCACCATCAAGATGATGCCACCACTGGTGTTGATACACCCCTTTGGGGTACCGGGGGTCAATCTTGTTAAGGTGGTTAACGTAGTAAAGATTCTTGACGGGTTAGGGTCAGGATTCCAGTTCGGATCCTTGCTTTATTCTCACTTCCGTGTCATTCCTAGTTGTTGTTCCTTGATGTCATGGTTTCAGTCAAGGATGGCTCCATAGAAACAGATCTTTATACTAAACCTACTGACAAACACCAGTATTTACTTGTTTCATCCTGCCACCCTCAACATACCAAACCCGCTATTCCTTTTAGCCTTGCACCTCGCCTCCGTCGCATTTGCACGAACCTAGACAATTACAAACTACGTCTTAATGATCTTATAGATTACCTTGCTAATCGCGGCTACGACAAAACCTTTCTTAAGAACCAAATACAACGAACTTCCGACATTCTTTGCACTGACGCACTTACAAACAAACCCAAGACACAGACTGAAACCACCCCTTTCGTCATTACTTATAATCCAGCATTACCCAACCTTGCGCATATCATTCACAAGCATTCTAACGTGTTGTACTCATCAGATCGCTGTAGAAATGTTTTTAAAAACCTTCCGTTAGTAGCTTATCGCCGTTGTAAAAATATCAGCGACATCCTCGTTAGAGCCCAGCTTACTAACAGCACCGACACCAGTAACTCTCGACCCACCCCCGGTTCCTTTCGGTGCAACAACAGGAATTGCACCACCTGTCCCTATATTGAACATAGCCGTAATCAATACACTTTTCATTCTACAGGTGATTCACCACATCAAATCTCATATCACTTGTGAAACTTTTAATGTTATCTACTTGACTCAATGTCGCCTGTGTAATCTACAAAATATTGGAGAAACTAAACGTCGCCTCAAAGACCGTTTTAATGAACACAGACGAGCCTTCTCGTAATTACATCCACACTGCAGTTTCAGAACACTTTCTTACCAGTAATCATTCCGAAAATCATATGCTTTTGATTCCTATTGAAAAAATTAAAAATGGGCGTGATTCTTTCAGGAAAGCACGTGAAGCCCACCTTATCCATAAAGCTAAGACAATTGAGTGTCTGGGCATCAATAAACGTGATGAACTGTAACTATATATAGTATATCTTTTATTTTTTTTGTTATCTTGTCTTTTTAAGTAGCCACGTCATATTGTGTAATTTCCGGTCATTATTTTACTTCATATATATTTCTGTAGATTCGAGATATATGAATAAACCTGATGAAGACTGGTATTGGCCAGTCGAAATATCGCAACTTAACTCTATTTCACGTTGTTTGATCAGTCCCTGCAAAAGTCTTCTTGACTGTAACGTTTTCAATTATACATTGAGTGCTTAACTTGAAATAAGTGTTATTTCGTCAATAGCGGTTACCATGGATAATTATCCTTAGGATAATTCAGTACTACGTTTCAGCTTCCATCACTGATAACTAGAAAGTTTAAACGGTGATCCCCACTTTTTCCGACGATAGATTTGGCATTAGAAAAGGTAAATGCAAGGTGATTTTCAAAGAAATCTACTTGGCGGATTTTTTGTAAAAGTGGAAAATAGGACATTTGTGCGCAGTGGGAATTACCTTGCGTAGATTTTTTTCATTTTTTCTTTGACGTCTTCTCAAAACTCTAATAAAATGTTAAAGCAATTAATAAAAAGAGGGTGTCACCGGACCTGTTTTCTCGTAAAATGCTTTGACAAATGATTTCACGAATTCCTCACGCGCGATTTCGTGCGTGTAAGATCTGAACTCTTTAAAACCGTGGGTTACTCATGCTCTGTTTTGACTACCGCTGACTGTTGCATGTACACTTGGGAACATCTACCAAATTTTGCTCCGACAGTCCTTTTAGAAGAGCGAAAACTACACGCTGCAATTAATGCGTTTTTACTTTACTTTTTAACATCAAGAGACAAAGCGAAGTGGCATAGAAAAATTGTTTGCAGACGACTGTCGGGCGAATCGACGTTAAGTTTCAGTTTTCTTCTTCACACTTGTAAGGACGCTACACAGTAGCCGTGGGGTAATTATTTTTAAATCACAAAATCTAGCTAAGACGGCAAACTGTGGTAGTAATTTAGTCTACTGTTTTTGTAGATTTCTTAGTACTTAGAGAGTCCTTGCTCCTCCAAACCCGTCTTGATCGATCGCAGTACACATGCAAGTACTTTTTTTTTTAAACTTACGCATTGAGCGTAGGAATTATTTTTTGTTGAAAATATGTGGTTAAACAAGGATTTTACAGTATATATATATGGTCTGATAAAGGCGAATTTTATTTAAAACAGTCGAAAGTAATTTTGCAAGAAATAACCGCAGGTCACCATATTTCTTTGTTTATCTCGCGCCTACAAAATGGGATGCGCTCGCGCAATGGACTTCCCACGAGAGAAAACTGGTACGAGTCGCCTTGATATATTAGACTAGTCATGCATAATCCCACAACTCTTGAGCTCCGCCTTCTCTCGTTGAAATTAGGACACTTCCTCTCACAGGACAAAAAGGATGGAAAAGGTAACCCCGAGGTTAATCTCAGCTTTAAGCTTCCTCTTGAACGCGTCCCAAGCAACGACTGATATGTAACTTGCATCATACGCAGTCTGACCATCCAGTCTGAGTGGTATTCTAATTAGAATAACAAATATCGAGAAGCCTTCCAATTGGCTAGACCATGCAAAAGATAACATGTCTTCATCTTCGAGATTTCGATCAATCTTAGAGCCATTTTCCAAACTCCACAAGACAAGGCATTTAGAACGCTTAAGACAATTAGTTAGAACCTTGGTCTTGCCTCCGCGCCGGAAATAGAGAAAACTGAGAATCTATAGTTACTTCCGGGAAAAAAGCGGTTTCAAGTCTCTAGCTATGGTATAGGCCAGACTAAGAATCCCAGAGAAAATTCATTTCTTTGTCTAGCGAAATTGTAGATATTGTCCTTCTTAAAACTCTTTTCCACTACGAATGGACGCGTCCACACTAGCCTGTCAGTGTGGCGTTGTTTGATGAAACCGTGCTGCTACGTCATCCACCATGCGACACATGCGCTGTTGCGACGAATTCATCCCGTTAACCGGGCTGAAGTGTTCATATGGCAAAATTTTCCAGCCCACTTACCGAGATCCTGGTTGGAAAAACCGAGATCTTGGGAACCGAGCCAGTCCGCCCTCTCATATGAACACATCAAAAATTTTACAAAGGCTTTAGAAGTAAGGGGAGATCACGGAAACCGGGCTCATGTGAAGAGGCCCTAAATGAAAAACGCAATCGTAAACGGTAGGAAAAGGGAAACAAATACGATTGAACACAACAGACAGGAATAAAGAACAGGTAGATTTTGTTCATAAACCAAATCAACGATTAATTATTGAATCGAGGTCCGATTTGACTATTGGATTATTCATTTTATGAATGGATTATTGAATCGACAAACCGAATCATTTTTCCATTCATGAATTTATTAGTCCACTAGCGACAGGAACACTTGACATGCTTTGATTGTAACTGTAACAAAAATTATGACAAATAGTTACTGAGGAGATTCTATAGAACTGTGACCTGTAAGCACCACTGTACGGGAGTGCAATGATTCGCAAGGTTGCATGACTGTGTAAATTACATGGAACAATCACCGAAAGGCGATTTTAACTGGGCTACCAAGGGGCGATTTTTTCTGAGGGTAGGGGGCGGCTGTACGCACTCATTGTACCCTTTTGGAAGATTTTCGTAACAAGAAAAATGAGTACCATTGTTAAATCGGGGCTGTATGGTAACTTTGAAATTCCACCATTATGAATAAAAATAAGCAAGTTAGCCATTCTAAGCAGGAAAGGATTACCATTATTTTCACGCACACCTCCCCCGATCCCTTTGCCCCCTAAAATATAGCGTGTCAGTATAACGTCACTATTCTAGCCTAACCGGAAATTCCAAAAACTACAGCTCATAAAACGGCTACGTTCCACGTTGTACGGCTCATAAAACGCGACAGGGTCAGCTATACAGTTAACAAGCAGTACATTTCTTAATTCTGGTTCTTAAAACTAACAAAGCAAATTACATTCCAGTTTTGTTGTTGTCTCATATTGCGTTCATAACATTTAGTTGATTTGAAGATGTAATATGCGGCCTAAATGCACTATTGGTGTCACAGAAGGTCAGATTCTCAAGATTTAGTGGGGCAACATTTCTGCTAGGTTTTATGTCTGAACGGGCATCATATTTGAAAGAATTACTTACTTTACTTAAACGGTGACTCGTGAACTCATGTTTTGAGAACGAGGCATGTACGCATTTTCAGTTTCATGTTTGGCTGATGAGAACATTATTGTTTAACCATTGCTTTCAATTTCCCCTGGGTATTACAGTCGTCCCAAAAGAAATCGAAGAAAGTGGTTTTGCAATATATATAATATATATATATATATATATGTCTGGATTTGTTAAAACGTGGCTAAAGAAATTTCAAGTGCATTTTAACTATTTGACATCCAAGTGCAATGGGAAGCAGTTAAAAGTCACTAGCTGAAGCTAAACAATGACAGCATTATTACTGGCAATAGACGGTAAAGTTCTCTCGCAGAAGTAACAGGATTTTGCGATGAAATAACCAACATTTGAAACGTCCCGAAATTGTAATCTTTTAGTCAGTAAAACCGTGAGGCCCACAGCTCAGCGTCGGCCGAAAACAGATTAAGAATCCACAATCTTTGAGCACATAATAAGCTTTCTAAGAGAAAATCACCTAAACTAAACACTCACGAAGAGTATCTATGCTTGGCACAAGTATTCTGGTAACACGCGCTCAACCGCACATACCTGAGATTTGTCTGTCAACACTTTTTGGTAAATCACACAATAAATGACTTTCGCGGCAATCACAACACTTCCGAAAACCACTCACAGTACTTCCACACTTAACACGGGCCAAACATCGTTAAATTCCTCCGTAAAACTCTCCCTTTCTCCACATAAATCGTCACATGGTACTTTTCTCGACTCACTGACAGTCGATTTATTCAAGATCCCGGATGTAAACAAGCGGTTGAAAAGGAGACATACAGCCCCCGCATTCCACGCAGTGTTTTACTAAGTCTTTGGCCTGCTCAGAAATCAGCATGAATTTCCATCTTGTCGAATAGATTTCAACCCTAGAACCTACTTCGTGAGGCCAAAGACTTGTTACTGTCAACAACAAAGCTCGCAACATCCAATCTTTCCGTCTCAAGCCCGGGATCAGTCTTTCCCCCGTGTAGCCCGAAATGAGACGCAATACTAGAAGATATTGGACGCAGCAGACTTTGCCAGACGTGTGAGTTGTTCCTTCATAAGGCCTTCCGGAAAACTTTGCTCAAGGAAGCCAAAAAAACTCTAAGACAACCCACTATGAGAGCCGAGTTAAGTCTAATACGCGCGCTGATTTCAAACTGACATACAGAGAGAATTATGGGAAGTTATGAAAAACATTTTGTTTTTGGGGGGGGTGGTGGGGGCTAATAAGTTAATAGCCAGTGAGAAACTCATCAAAGTCTATCTACTGTGGCCTATCCGGTACCGATTAAATAAATTAAAAGTAACTATGAAAAAAAAAAGAAAAAAAAGCATGCTCTACTAGAAGACTCAGTCAGAGGGTATATAAGAGAGATTTCTGTAGCCTTGTTTTTGAAAATCAAGACAGATATTTTTGGCAGTTGCCTGATGATTGCTCCTCATGAAGCATGAAACTTTGAGTAGCAAGTAAATGTTTTTGACCTAGTTCAAGTCTACGTATCTATTCAAAGCTCTGGTAAACCCATTGAGCACTTTTTATATATATATATATATATATTTATTAAAAACTGAATCACTTGATAATGCAATACTAGCGTTTTGATTGGCTTAGCCATTATGGTATATGAGCCATTATACCATGCTCTCCATATATGGTCGGTGTACGCGTTGGAAGCTAGCTGAGATTTTTTTTCGCCAAGGATAGAATGGCGCCCGAAGCAAATCGTTGTAATTCATTTCTTAGCATACTAGAAAATGCAATTTCATCGGGAGAAAACAAACAAACAAAAAAGCCACAACAGCTTGTTTGAAAGTTTATCAAAAAACACAGGAAAATACATGGAACTAAAGTACCTTGACCAGCTACGAAAGAAGACAAGTGTCGTTTCTTCATGATTGCGAGGCCACTCGCCGAGTCACTCGCCGATAGATAACTGCAGCTTGTTTATCCGACATGAAGAATATAAATCACAAGCAACCAGCTACAAATACAGGCTATGCAGCCATTCACTACAGCAATCGAGGCGTCAGTATGGCTTCTTTTCTCGTTCAGCAAAACCAGCTGGTGGCTTCAAACAACTTCATAACAAGCGACCGACGTAATAGTTTTTCTCCGTTGTTCTTACTTTTGTAACTGCACCGAAAATGCAAATTCACAGTTATTTCGACGGCTTTCACTTAAAAATTCTTTTTCTTCACATTATCTGCCAGGTTTTTTTTAGCTGTCCTGCTGTTTAAAATCCTAGAATCCAGATGAGTTTTTGAAAAGTATGCCCTACTCCACTGTAGGCTAACAACTGTTTAACTTTGGTTTGATTCAAAGCATCGAGAGCTCCCACAACCAACGAAAAAAGAATCCCAACTAATAGCATATTAACCGCCGACCCAATTGAAACCAAAATAGAAAAATAACCAACCTCACGATCTCTAATCCGTGCAGCCATCGTTGCTCCATCAAAAACAGGTAACCACAACGGAAAGGGTGCAGCAGACAACTTAAATAAAAGGGATACAACAATTAACAAACTACCGACAGGAACTCTGATCTCAGAAAAATCAAACCCCGGATTCAATGCTAAATTTATATATGGAATATGAACCCCTCCCGTAAATCCACACAATAAAGCACACCCAGATAAAACAAACCAGATGAAAGTGCACCTAATACAAAATATTTTAAACCAGCTTCGGCACTTTGCCCAGATCCCCCCTTTTGAGCGACCAAAATAAAAAGAGAAAGAGTAGATAATTCAATGGCCAAATAAACAGAAAGTCAATTACCTGAAGAAACTAAGCAGAGATATCCTAATGCCACCATTAAGTTTAAAATGGGTAACTGCGCATTCGTTTGAATAAAAATATCCGGAACTCGTTCCCCAAAAACCTTTGGGAAAATCAGCTTTTCCGTGTCCACCATCAATAAAACAGCAATAGAACCTATGATAACAATTAACCTATTCATTTCAGTTCAACCATTTACGGTCAACAACCCACCCACAGATAATTAATTAAAAAAAAAAAAACTCGACAAATATTTAAATAAAAAAGAAAGGCCCCCGCCCCATTCACTTATAATTAATAACACTAAAATCGATAGTTTTAAAACAAAACTATTCATACTAACAACCATTATACCCAACATCAAAACAACTAATACAAAAAGTTCACTGACCACCCACCCCATCAACAAAGCGATACTCAACCCCCATTTTTCGCCACCCATTTTTGTTTTTTTTTTTTGGAGGGGGGCGGGGAGCAAAGAAGGTGAATAGGGTTAGATTTTTGAGATTTTGTGGGGCAACGTTTTTGTTAGATTTTCATACAAAACTGAGTATATGTTATGGGATGTTTTGGCAATTTAGTTAATACCGCTTTCGGAGGAGGGGTCGAGTGCGTCATCGAGTGCATTGGGCACTAGTGTTCTTGTGTCAATTAGAGTAGTACATAGAGTATAAGAAGTAGATTTAGTCATTTCAGAATTGCACAGTCAGAGGGAATTTGATGGACATTTTTGCATCACAATATAATGTAAGACAAAGGGAAAAGAGGATTCAGTGAATGGGAATTTTAAGCTTACAACATGATCTTTGAAGCTGAAGTGTGAATGGGGCAATACGGAGGGGGAAACTGCTGCCATTACAACAAGAATTGAAGTTTGACCTCTTGTAGTAATACAGTGACCAACTGAGTGGCGTGAGATTGCAATGCATTGTCTTCAACGATGTCAAATCTCCTATCTCATAATTTTATAACGGTATAAAGACCAGAATATGCCTAGGAAGACCAAATGATGTTATTCTCTTTCAGTGCATCACATCACTTTCGATGAGAAAGTGATTTTGAAAATAATAATAATAATAATAATAATAATAATAACAGACAGATGACCTATCTGGTGTGTCTTGGGAGTGGATAAGAACTGGTGAACTGCAGAAGGAGACAGAAGGGCTTATTTTTGCCGCGCAAGATCAGGCACTAAGAACAAACGCCGTAAGAGCCAGAATCGAAAACCAAAATGTATCATCCAAATGCAGAATGTGTGGTAGCACGATGAAACTGTGCAGCATATTTTGTGTAGTTGCCCCAAGCTTGCGCAGACAGAATATAAAAAGAGGCATGATGTTGTTGGGCGGGTCATTCATTGGGAGGTGTGCAAGGAATAGGGAGTTGAGTGCAGTGACAAATGGTATGAGCATTCCCCCAAAAGCGTAGAAGAGAATGAGGAGGTTAAACTGTTGTGGGACTTTACCATCCAAACAGACCGTGAAATCCATCACAGGAGGCCAGACATTGTAATTCAGAAAAAGAAGGCAAAGGAAACAATCATTGTGGACATAGCTGTTGCCGGAGATAGTAATATTCTGCAGAAAGAAACTGAAAAGTGTGAAAAGTACCAAGACCTGGCAAGAGAGATTCAAAGGATCTGGAAATCAAGGACAAAAGTGGTGCCAGTGGTTGTAGGTGCATTGGGTTCAGTGTCAAAGAAGCTGGCAGGCCACTTGCAGCAACTAGGAATTAAAAACCGAACAAGAACGATGCAAAAGTCGGCACTCCTCGGATCGGCACATATCCTCAGAAAGGTGCTGGAAGTCTGAGGTCTCGGGATGAGACTTGACTGGATATTTCTCCCCAGGGAAAATCCCTGTGCTAAATTTTACATAATAATAATAATAATAATAATAATAATAATAATGATAATAACGAAATGTTTACTTAACCTGTGGAATACACGTGCACAACCGGCAGGTATCGTGTTTTTACAGGTCACATTCCGTAGGTCATAATACAGGTCACCGTGTTACAGATAAATAAACAGGACCATAAAACATGGACTGGACTGGACTGGATTGGTAAACATCGACTGGATTGATAAAACATGGATTAATAAAACATGGATTGATAAAACATGGATTAAGAAAATATAGATTAAGAAAACATGGATTAAGAAAACACGGACTGATAAAACATGGATTAACCAAACATTGATTGATAAAAGACACTCTCAAACTCTCTCACACACTAGGATAAGTCAGTGACCTCGCACCACTGCAACCTAGTCAGATACTATACCCGTTCAGCCCAAAACAAGCATTTTTGACCTTAAAGAAAACACATCACAACGGGGATAAAGCGACACTTATCAATCAATGTTTTGTTTATCCATGTTTTATCAATCCAGTCCATGTTTTACCAATCCAGTCCAGTCCATGTTTTATCATATACCCGAGAAATGTCTCCTAGCCCTAATCTCTATCCAAAATAATATTTATGGTCGAAGGGAACCTATTTGGTTTATTTAACAATCAACAAAAGGGTGACGTGTAATCTTGACCTGTGGAATGTGACCTGTAAAAAAAAAAACTCTCCGAGCACAACTTCTTAATTTCTATTGTTTTTCGGTGTATTTGATTAAGCCCATATAGCGGAATTTGTTAGATGATATCTCACAGGTTTATTAAAACCACTTTCTGAGAATCTGCCACTTCAAAAGGGGCCCCCTCTGTGCATCTCATTTGAATTTTTTGCCATTTTTGACAAAATTCCCACTTTCCAAGGGCCCCTTTTGCCATCCCATTTGAATATTCCCGAAGCCCATTTTTGCCAGATTCCGCGCTATTTGTCAGACTCCCCATTTTCGCCAAAATTCGCCACTTTACAAGGGCGCCTCTTGCCATTTCATTTGAATATTTGCCAAACCCTTGGCAAATTTTCGCAAATTTCCCATGTTCGGAGTTGCAAATTTCTTTTTCGTAAACGGACACTGCCATTTTTAAGACACTTGGAAAATTTTTTACCTGTTATTGAGAAT
>CALNXI010001520.1:44814-62314 GCA_942486025.1 Porites evermanni | reverse complement strand
AGTTAGTTAAATATTCATGAAGTATGTAAGTTAAATAAAGGATGTTGAATAACAAAAGAAAATGTGTGATTCATGAAATAATCACAGTTAATAACTCGGTTAATGCGGCTGGCGATCATCTTGCCGGCGGAAGTTTCATGGAAAAGGAATAAATGAAAGACTTTTCCTCCAATTAAAGTAATCAGTCTCTGTGGTGTAGTGGTTAGGTGTAGTCGCGTCGAGCCGAAGGTGCAGGGTTCGAGTCCTACCGAATTCATTAATCCTTCTTTTTTTTCCCTTTTTTTGTGTTGTTGTTTTCTATAAATATATAGCTAAATAACTGTTACTTAATAAAGTGCAACAAACTGCAAGAAAAGTATTGTGTTTCCAGAGAAAATATCGTGCACCGTATATTAAATATATGGATAAACAATCTGAATTTCTATTATTTCCTACAATTTATTGTGGGAAAACCAGAGTTATAACCACTTGATCATTTTCTAAACAACGTTCCCACGAGTTCTTTCTATAGACTGATACTAATTATGCTAGTACTTTCCAACATGTAAATAGGACATTCAATGTCATTTTCGAATCTTTTAAGTCTCACTGCTTAACTAATGCCAGTATCAACAGAATGTGCCGCAGCATTACTATCTTTTAGATACCCTATAACTAAACCTATAACTTAATCCAGAAAATATATTACATCATGACTTAAGGCTTGATTTGTGACGTTCGTATGACAAGCTATCGCGTCATCAGTTACAATTTGGTGAAGATGGGAATTCACTCTCAATATTTCTTGATATCGAAACACAGAGACCCCTTGGCTCAGCGAGTATTATTTTATCTGCACGCTGTAAGTCATTGAATTTCTGCTGTCAGGCGCACTCCACAACCTGCCACTACTACTAGACAATTATAAGTTACCTCTTAGGGCCATTTATGCGAGCAAAACAAGAGGCCTCTAACGTAAGACGCTTCCGAACTTCCTGAAACATGGCACATTTTGTGTGCATGAAATGAGACGCTACTGAGCTAAGACGCGTCTTATCAACTAGCCTGCGAAAACATCCGTTTCTCCTCGCTCTTCGCCGCTGGCGCTGCGCGGAGGAACGTCTGCGACTCAGCGACAGACATTCCATACTGATGGCTCAAATCAATGCTTACATAATAAATCCGGTAGTCGTGGGGTTCCAAATATAAATTTATACAAATAAATAATTATTAAATAAATAATTAATTAAATAATTATTAAATAAATAATAATTTTACGTGTCTTCTTGTCGATTTTGGTAAAGTGTTGCGCTCATCTGCCCACGAGTCCAGCAAAACTCAAATGCTTCTTCTAGAGAAGACTATATTCCACAAATATTGACTGTTTTGTTAGAGATTCTTCGCGTTTACATTTAACCTTTGTGGCCTTTTGTCTTTTATCTGTCATTCGTAAACAATAGCTAAAACAATGAAACTACTCCGTCGACCAATCAGCGCTTCTGACCGGATTCCGGACAGATTTTACGTCTTCAGTATGGAATTTTTGTCGCTGAGTCGCAGACGTTTCTCCGCGCGAAACGTCCCCAGCGGCGAAGAGCGAGGAGAAACGGATGTTTTCGCAGGCTACTTATCAACAACAGTACAAACACTTGTTTTTCGTATGAATGACCTTCACGTTTCATTAAAGCGTATAGGGCGCATGCGTTACATTTAGATTGGGCCGGAAAATTTTCGCGAGGCAGGTTGTGGACTAGCGGAAAAAATGGTTTACGATTTACAGCAGATTTCCTTCTCCGTCTGTTTTTTATCTGCGGCTTTTTTTTTTTATTTGCTCTTTTGATAACACTCACCGCAACAAAACGGAAACGTAATTTTTTCAAGCGTTAAAGAGGTTTTGCTCTTACGCAATAAAAATGCAACTTCCGACCTTCTCGACAAGCAAGTCACTTCTGCTTATGTAATTATACTCTTGGTGAGTAGAGAGCTCTAAGAGATCACAGCATGCCGCCAAGACAAGAAGTCGCGAAACATACGAGCTTTTCGTGTCTTAAGTAGGACATGCTCGTAAAAACGGTATACTTTCCGTCCTCTTTTTCCTCTTATAAATGGCCCGAATAAATTTGGACACCCAACAAGGTCATTTTTCGGACTGGTTTTAGGAACAATCAGTCAATCCTCAGAGTACTTTAATTTCCAGCCAGGACCCGTGTGAGGATCTGAATCAGGTTTCTGGGTTAGGCTTAGGATCCTAGCTCGGATCATAGCTTTATTCCCACTTTATCTTGTCAATCCTAGTTGTTGTTGGCTTATTGTGTTAACTTATTAAGGAATACATACCTCTTCTTCAGTCTCAAACGATGACTCGGACACCGGTCTGAGGCTTTGCTTATTGCTAAAAAAACAACAGCAACAACAAAAATAAATAAATAAATAAATAAATAAATAAATAAATAATAATAATAATAATAATTAATAATAATAATAATAATTAATAATAATTAATAATAATAATAATAATAATAATAATAATAATAATAATAATAATAATGAAAGGTTTGAACCCAGGAGTCATTTCATAAGTAGGTGAAGCATAATCGTCCGGGTGATCCTAGTCCTAAGTAGTACTGTTTGTTGACACTCACTGAAGTTTCAAAAACCTGTGCGATAGTCATCTTCGGAGTCAAAGTGAGTTGTATCACGTCAGTTGATGGTATTAAACTCTGGTTATTGACCTGATTGGTCAATTAAGTCGCGATGTTAGTGGTCCTCTGTCAGTTAAGCCATGATGTTATTGGCTATCAAGACTCTTAAATGTCATTGGTGCGTTTCGATCCGTCTTTTTGTCACAGTTGAAGAGTCGTTTTTTGTTAGTCAAATTATCGCATTTCAGTCATTCTATTGTTGTCAGTTTTGTTTGAGTCCGTCAATAAGTCGTTTGTACGGTGCTGGTTATTGTTGACTGAGATTCAGTGGTGTTTGTTCTAAGTTAATAAACCAGCTTTCTAAAGTGAAGCGGTGGTATGTGGAATGCGTTAAGCATGTCGCTTTGATGTTTCGTCTGTTAATGGTATTCAGCAATGTGATTGTTGACATCAATATTTCTCGTCAGTCGCGTGCTAAGGTTTCTGCCGGTCTGACCAGTGTAAATGGCCTGGCGGTCGCAGCATTTGATCTTGTATACTGCTCGCTGTCTGTGCTCCAGTCTGTCTTTGTCCTTGACAGTAGTAAGCAGTCGTCGTAAAGTGGTTATCGGTTTGTATGCAACGCGTATGTTGTAAGGTTATTTATTTATTTAAGGTTATTTACTGTAGCTCTGCCACTGATTTTCCCAAGTGTAATTATGGTAATATTTTGTTCTAATTATTTAACTGAGGGAGCCCATTCCTTATAAGCCCGGTGGCTTCTTTTGGGCTTCCTCGCCATGAGAGTTTAAATAATTAGCTTTTTTTTGCCTTGTACAACTTATGGCAAACAAAACAATAAACAATAAACAATAAGGTTGTAGTATAACGTGCGATAGTTTTAGAGGCGCCTCTGATGTACGGTAACAGGGCCAGAGTTAATATTAGTCTTTGTGTTGGAATTGGTGTTACTGTGAGTGTTTCGTCGAATAAAAAAAAAAACATGGAAAAAGTTTATTGTTTTGGAAAATTCAGCTTTCAATGCGATAGTTTTAGAGGCGCCTCTGATGTACGGTAACAGGGCCAGAGTTAATATTAGTCTTTGTGTTGGAATTGGTGTTACTGTGAGTGTTTCGTCGAATAAAAAAAAAACATGGAAAAAGTTTATTGTTTTGGAAAATTCAGCTTTCAACCGAGAGAAGAAAACTTTCAAGGACGAGTGTGATTGGTAACCGCTGCATCCTCTCTTGTGGGCACGACTCAAACTCAGTTTCACCCAAAATAGGTTGCTTTTCTTAACCTTCCACGCCTTTCGAGAACAATAGATTTTCCTCAATAGCATTAAATTCAGCACATGTGAAATGTTCCGCGTGAACAAAACTTTCCACTTAGAGATACAGGTGTATACACATGGAACCGTGAACCCAATTTGTTGGCTTTCCCACCATGCTTTGTAACTTTCTTTTTATTTCTATTTTTTGTGTGATAATAAATTCTTGAAAAAAAAAACACATCTCACCTTCTTTTGTCACTTTGCGGCAAATTCACCCTGATTACTTTGAAATTAGGCGTGGCACTCTTCTGGCCGATGGCGACCAGACCAAGCTCAAAGGAACAGACCGCTAAACAGGTCACCTCACTCTCCACATCAAATGAAGTTAGCAGTTTGCCGGATTCGATGTTGAACATTTGAACGGTTAAATCAGAACGAGGAATAATACATTCCTTTTCACTGATGAAATTGCAATGATTAAAAAGAGAAAATGGAGGGAAAGTACGAAGTGTATTTCCTGTTTTGGCATTCAGGACCAACAGGTCTACTGTCGACACGACAAGCAAATGTTCCATAGGGGAGAACACCGCACGCACAGGATTGGACTTCATGACTCTGTCATCCTTTTCTTTTTTCCAAACAACTTTTGAGCCATCTAGCAGTTGAAGTGTGTCAAACGAATTACTGATGGTCACCAGCTGCCGTTTCCTGTTGCACGCCAGAACTTTTCCGTGCAAAACTGGGATTGTTGACATGATTTCTCCACTGCTCGCACCCAGGAATTTTACTTCAAACTGTGTTACGACTGCTACTTGTTCTTTAGATAAAAGGATCAACTGTTTGACTCCATGCAGGTTAGTCCACTTTTTGATACATGCATAGAGATCATGATCCCACAACTCAACAATGCCTTCTCTCATTGAAATTAAGACACCTCTTCCCACGGGACACAAAAGACATCGCCGCATAACCCCAAGCTCAATAGAAGATTTATGCTTCCCAGTTGACACTTCCAAAGCAGTAATTGATGTGTCACTTGCAACATACACGGTCTGACCATCAAAACTGAGTGCAACCTCAGTAGCTTTAGCAGCTTTGCCTTGACTGCTTTTGTTTACATCTTTGATATCCATCATTTCTATTTGTTTGTTACTGCAACGTAACAGACGTTGTTCATCAAGAACAAACATCATCCTGGCATGAGGAAGGTCTGCGTCAATTAGATCTCCAAACAAAAAGCCACGATCATTGAAAGATTCGAAACTCTCAATATCGAAATTCACGTCATTAAAAGAACCCTTTAAAGAAAAGGTGTCGTGGGTCTCCCTACAAACAGTGAGACGAGACAAACGTACCTCTAGCTCTTTGTCATAACAACAAAAAAGAAATCGTTGATCAGGTGAAAATTTTAGCATTCCGCATACTCCTGGGGTAGCTGTTTGTGCTAGTTCTCTAAATCCGTGCTTTGCATCAACCAGACAGATTAAACCTGAAGAATGGGAAATTGCGAGCAGCCTTTCGTCTCGAGACAAAGCAAAAGATAGAATTTCTTCGTCTCTTGGGATTCGATCAATCTCAGAGCCATTTTCCAAACTCCACAAGACAAGGCATTTAGAACTCTCAAGACAATTAGTTAGAATCTTTGTCTTGTCTCCGGAAATAGAGCAAACTGAGAACCTACAGTTACTTCCCGGAAAAAGTGGTTTCAAGTCGCCTTCCATAGTGTAAGCCTGACCTAGAATCCCAGGTAAAACAAGTGTTTTAGTAGGATGGAAAACAACAGAGCGGTACAAAGAGCAAGAGAGCCCCCGTGACGGGAGCAAACTGTCCATGTTGTAACTCTTCTCTATTACGACTGGACGTGTCCACTCTAGCCTGCCTGTAAGAAGTGACCACAGCTGGAGCATACCGTTTGTACATTCACACACCATATAGTCCAACTGTCGAGAGACGTCCAAACAGACCACATAAAAAGAGCATATAAATCGGGCTAGAATACCTCCTAGCTGCGTGTTCTTGTGAACATCTTCCATGTATGGTATTTCTGGATATTTGTGCCGCAAAAGATTCAATGCCTGGACAGACAAAACCTTTCCTCCTTCGTTTAGCATGGTTTGCAGAAACGTTTGAGGGTAATGGGTGAGCAAACGGTGGTGCTTTCGTAATAGAAACAACAAGATGTCCAAAGTACTTTGGCAATCCAGTGATAATTTAGAAGTCCCCTGCTTTCGAAGCCAAAGAAGATCCTCAACCATCACAGTGCTATTTACACAGGTCTTGGCATACACGATTTCTAAATCTACAATATACGAATTCGTCAGTCTTTCCAGCTCAAGAGCCTCTCTCTTGACTCCTACATGAAATATGTGACGAGCACCATGATTCAGCGAGTACATCTTAGTAGCGCTTAATTGTACACTGTTTACACCTTTCTCTTTTAGATCATCCAGTTCCTCAGCACAGAGGTCTGCTAGTATACGGTGTCCTTCTATTTCATCCATGATGAATTCATGCTTCCCATAACAAGAAATGTCCGTTAACCAGTCTCTAACTGACTTGTGAATGACATGAAGACAATCGTCACGGACGGGAAGAAGTGCGGACACACTGTCTAACGCTCTTTGTACTATACGCTTTAAACGTCTCGAGTTAGTACCTGGTTCTAGTACTGGTACTAGTACTCTAGGAACAAAACCAACTGGTAGGGGTTCCCTTGAAGCAGTAATGGCAGAAAGCAAATTTAGGAAGTGTTCTTCCTTTATCTCAAGGTTCTTCTTGAGTTCAGTTTCAAGACGTTTGAAATACAAATGATACACCGAAGAAATGTCTGTCGGCAAACTGCTCTTTAAGTCATTTTCGATGAGAACTGATACATTTCTACTAATGGACAAAATAAGGAAATGGGCGTACAACATGAGTCCCTCAGATTGCAACAAAAGTTTATCGAGAAACTCGTCAAAAATGTCTGGTTCGATCACGTGCTGCAGCCCCATTTGAAAAAACACTCTGATGTCTTCTAAATTCTTTTCATCATCTGACTGTAATTGCAGTGGTTTTAACTGTCTTAATTTCTCTACAATGGTTGAAGCAGGACGGGTAGTGACAATAAAACGTATCCAATTAGGAAGCTTACAAAACTGAATTGCAATAACATCAAGAAGCTCATTTCGTCCTTGATATTCGCTTTCATCCAGGCCATCAATTACCATAAGCATGTTTATTCCTGGATCAACGACGGCATCAAGTGGTTCCTTAAAAAGCAGTGCAAACAACTCCTCAACTCCCATGTTCTTGAGCTCTGTGCCCAGGTTTCTTGTTAGCTGTTTCTCAAGAGCTTGCTTGTATCCTGGCAGGGCATGGGACAAGTGACACGCGAGAGACTGAATCATCAACTGAGGCTTCGAGTAGCGTACATTATTATACTGACAAAAATGACTTCCTAATAGCCTACTAGCCTCTTGCATTCTCTTGCAAACTACCGCTGCAATAACGGATTTTCCCATCCCTGCATTTCCACTGATCACCATCACACGGTTTTGGGAGCTTCTGTTATCCAGCCAGTTCTGAACTCTGTCAAAGACCCACTCACGGGTACCTTCTTGAAATCTTTGCAAGTAATACTCAATGTCCCCTCTGAATTCACATTTGGCAAGCTTCTGAAGAACTCCATCCGCAATGTCTTTTTCTCTTTCTTCTACCAAGCTCTCGACTGTGTACCTGACGCCTTCTACTGCCTGTTGAGTATTTTCGTGGGCCTGAAACAATTCCTGTAGTGTCTTTTGCGTCTCAGCTTGCTTCTGGTGTATATTCTTCAACTCTAACTTGATATTCTCTTCACTGTCAGAACACTCAATCAACAGGTCAATATAATCTTCCTCTCCACCTTTCTCTGCCTTCAACCTGTCTACGTCTGCCTGATCAAGGCCAAGACTCACTAGAACACCACTAATTTCAGTCCACAGGGCAGAGAAAGTTGGTATATCAACACCAGTAGTTGTCACATGACCATACAAGACATTGCGATAGAACTTAACCCGTGCAAGGTTAGCCTCATGAGAGGTGTCACTTGCGGGTGGTTTAGAGTGCCATCCTGAAGGGGGAGGGGTTAATCCACAAATGTTGGTCAGAAGCAGAAACAGAAGAGTGATGTCAAAAGTGTTAGAGTCTGGTGCAACTCCACCAGGTGGAAACAGTTTTTCCCACTGAGGTTTATGCAAAATTTTTTTCTTCAATAAGTTGCTAAGAATAGTTTTGCTGGTATTGAGATCAGCAGCCAAGTTTGCAGGAGGATGATGACCATCAAAAATCTTTCTAAGAACTGTTGTTCCACCGTCGATGAGAAGCCTGCTGAGCTTGGCTCCATTTGTCTTCTCCACAGAACTGGCCAGCGGTGATGGTGCTGCGGTAGCCATGAAAAGGTCCACTACATATTCCTGCAGGGGAAAGAAAAACAATGCAAAATTATTTGTGAAACTATTCTATTTTGAAGCAAATATGCCTGAAGAGATCTTGCTTAAAAGCAACATGAAATTTTCTAAATCTTTTAATGCAGTACATTAGCCTACTTTCAAAGTTTTCCTCAGCCTCTTCATGAAAACGAGTTCTAGTGTACAACGTTTTATGTAAAGGTGTGTTGAAAGATCTTCAAGGAAATGAAACTGTTTTGCATTGTACATCAGTAGAACGACACTTTTCAGGAGAGGCAGAAATGGCTAATCATGTTACTGTGAGTTGTTGACTAGAGTGCTTACAGTCACAAAAATATTTCTTTACTTATTCAAGCTTATGAAACAAAAATGAAATAATTAGTTTGTGTAAAATTCGCTTAAGTAAATTAACCTCTTTCCTTCTTAGCAGTAACACACTCTTTCTGTTTTTGCATAAGAAATGACAGAATGTCATTTATTTCAGATGACGTTTGTTAATAGTTTGTTTCACACACTTGGCTGACTGTAAACATATCCTATTACCACATATCAGGAATAAGGGAGTGGGGTTGAAACCCACCCACCCCAACTCCTCCTTTCTCTCCGTTATCCTCTCACCCTAAGGACATGACAACAAGGTTTATGGAGGGGAGATTGCTTTGCGTTCGTCCAATGTTATCCATAAAGGTGGAGATTTAGGCCAGCTGATACCCCTGAAAATACAGTTTTTAGACTTGACAGACAGCAAGTATTGATGTCTGTGTCCATAATGCCAAACTGCGAGATGGATCATTCATACAATTTGCATTTCAGTTCCCACAAGTTATTGTCAGAAATCTACTTGATGCTGCAGCATTCAGTGTGCGAGCTCTTGGGCTTTTTAATACAAATATGCTAAATATATCAAATGAAATCATCAACTTACCCCCTGACATTGTCTTTGATCATTGCTCCAGTCATTTCTCCTCTTTACTCCACCATGATCTATCCAATCTGTCAGCCAATTCAAATCAATTAAAAATCAAAATCACCAGTATTTTTAAGATGCAACTATCTGATGGCAAATAAGCTTTGGGCAGCTCACAGCCATTTGTTCTATTTTTTTTTTTTTAATCTCAGCCTCTCCATAGTTGTCATAAGAGTGATAATTAAAGCATTTTACGTGGACAAACTTGTAACTGAAAAGGAAAAGAATTCGTCCAATGTAATATATATGTAACAGGTACAATTTAAAATATTTCTCAATTTTTGATTGGCTCAAATCCCCAGGCTGATTACATACATACATACATACATACATACATACATACATACATACATACATACACACATATATACATACATACATACATACATACATACATACATACATACATACATACATACATACATACATACATACATACATACATACATACACACATACATACATATTAATAATCACGGGAGTTCAGGCTTCAGGAGTAATCATTGATCGTTTATTGCGACAGTGCTGTTTCGTATGGTCCCGAAATTGTAGGACCACACTCATCAGGCAACTTCTACGATCAATGATTACTCCTGAAGCCTACCTCCTGTGATTATTAATAGTCAATGCTCTTCAATTAAATGAATTGAGCGCTCTACGAAATACGTTCTACCTAGAATACAAGTATTTACGTACATACATACATACATACTTTATTGCATAGCTCCCCCTTGGGGGCTCTTCCGCCGTACATAAACTAGAAAAATGAATGAAATGAAAAATAAACTAGAAAACTATTTACATTTCGGTGATAAAATAACGAATTTCTATAAATGATAATGATAATAATAGAACATTAATTTTAAAGACTATTTACATTTCGATAATAAAAAACTATCTATGAATTAAAAAGATATTTAAAAATTCTCTTTTTAAAAACGTTAAGATTTCCCGTGTCTCATATCTTTAGCTATACTATAGTACAGTTTTGCCCCACGGTAGGTGAAAGTCTTTTGACCAGTGGCCAGCCTATACCGAGGCAACGTAAGGTCATCATTCTGTTTAGTGACTCATTGGTGAGTTTTTGCATGATATGGAAAGCGTCCGTGAACGTAACCAGGTGTTAAGTTCTTTAAGCATTTGTACACCATCACTAGGTCCTTAAAAAGCAGTTTATCCCTTACGTTAAGCCATTTAAGGGACTTCAGGGTTTCTGAAACATGACCGTACTTTCTTAAACCAGCTACGATTCTGCAGGCATAGTTCCGAACTAGCTGAAGTTTTCTAACGTTCTTCTTGCTCGTGCTTCTCCATACCGTCGAACAATAAAATAATTTGCTGAAGACGAAAGCATTTATAAGATAGATCAGTGTATTTTTTTTATCTAACAGATGCTTTATCTTATTAACTCTCGTTAGTTTAAACATACAGTCAGAGGCAGTTTTAGTGATATGTTCGGTAAAGTTAAGATGACAATCTATACGCACTCCCAGGTCCTTTGCAACTGTTACAGGCTTGATTTGAGTTCCCAGCATTGTCGCACTTGGTAAGGGGGTAGCTAATGTCGTCGTGAGTTGTGGGACGCCCACATAAAGGAGCTTTGTTTTGTCAAGGTTAATAAGCAGCGAATTTCTACAGCACCAAATCGATATTTCTTTATGATCTTCGTTTACTTATTCTTCATAACTAGCTATCGTTGAATCTATTAGCCTCCAAGCAGTCTCACTTTTGTTAATTCAAGAAAAAACTATTTTGGCAGTGGAGTCACCATCCAGCAAGGAAAAGTCATTCTGCACGCGGGCTATTGATTTTTGAATTTTGCGCTTTTCGAGGTGTCAAGATATCATCCAATAGGAGAAAATCAAATGTATACAAAATGACAGGAAGTTGCAAGTGCAGATGTCCTGCTAAACTGCAGCAGAAGACAAATCCTGTCAGAAACAAACACCACAGAATTCAATTTGCTTAAAACAGACCACTTTCATCTCGACAAGCGGAAAGAATAATATTTGCTTTGTCAAAATTACTGTAAGAATCCATCCATAGCATTATCTACCTGCTAGAAACACGTGGCTTTTTAACATGAGTTTGCGTGAAACAGACCAACCTCCTCAACCTCTCAGCGTGAGAAAAGTGGTTAATGAATTTGCTTAGTCCAACTAAGCGGCATTTTCATATGAGGCAAAACTAGTGCAGGCCTTCCAACGCTTTTAGTTTGATATGCAAATGTTTATGCCCCATATCCTTGGTTTTTATCATAATTTGCCTTTTGGCACCAGTCACTTTTAACCAATTAGATCGCTGTGTTTGTCAGCGAATGCGGAGTATTCAAAAATCAATAGCCCGCGTGTACGCCAACTCCTCCTCGCTGGATTTCGCAAAATAAATTTTTCTAAAATTCGCACTATTCGCAATATGAGTTTGACACATGTATCCAGGGAAACCGGATACTAACTATTCGATAGTAACTACAAGATGTCAGTAGGCACACGTGGAGGACTACCTATCACGTGGTTATATGGTGCTCTATCGTCGTGTTGAGATATAAAAAGCGATTTGTTTTGTGAAATGGCCTTGGCATCGCAAGGGCTAATCGAAATTCTACATTTTTTAGCTTTTAAAGCAAACTTAGTCTTTTTTTAACGTATGTTTTTTGAAAACAAAAAACGGGATCTAAGGCGATGAAAACAAGTATGGGATGCTAGATTAACGTGAAAAAGTACCGGGATTAATGGGGTATCAGGACTCCCTTTCCAGACCCTACTTTTAGAATAAAAATGTTTCGTTTGTTTCAAAAATAAAAAAATTAATCTATTTCCAGTTCAATGAAAAACGAAATAATTTTTAGCTTTACTTTCACTTTGTTTTCAATGCAAAATAATTAAAGTTTAATCTAACATTAACAGATTTATGTCGTTTTGTCGAATGGCAGTTGTCGGCCACCATACTTAAGCATTGTTTTCAATTTCTCTTGGGGTGATTGTAAGGCCCAAGAGAAATTGAAAACAATGCTTATGCAAAAAATTTTGAAACTCACCAATCTAGTTTAAAAGGACATGCAATGTTATAAGTCTTCCGGTGGATTACAGTTTTGCAGTTAATTGCCAAAGTCCAGAAAAAGCCGAAACAAGAATTGTAGTCTCATGTCGTCCATAAAACGTGAAAATTGAGGTTTCACGTCGTAGGTCGTGCTACGGCAGCAGGCTACAAACAAGCGTGAGTTCAGTGTTGATTTACAAAACATACATTTTTATTATTATTTTGTCGTTGTCGTTGCCGTCGTTTTTGCTTCACCGACCCACTGACGAAGGCCCTGGCTCCAACCACCTCTCGCTTTCGTTCTCCAAAATTCTCTCACTTAAACTGTAACTTTCTACGCAGAACGGCCGCTACTTCATGTATACTATAACACCTCCTTTTAGAGTCTAGCTGTTTTTATTTTGTGGATAGTACGACCTAACTTGTAGCAACACTTTTGCCTTCTTCAATGCTCAGTCTGTGTTTCGGTTATCAGCCAAAGTCTTTCAGTATACATTTACTAGAATTAAAGTTATGCAAGGGTAGATAACTCAATTGTTTGTGTTCATTGTCTCTGCTGGTTGTTTATTTGTAACGACCCATAAAATGATGCAACAAAATGTCCGCATTCTTATCAGATGCTGAAGGTATGAATAGCAGAGTTACGTATGGAACAGAAAAATAATAGTGGATGACCTGACCAAAAACCTCTCTGGAAAAAAAAAATTCCTCAAATCGTGTAAATGTCTCACAATTGTAATTTAACTTGTTTTCAATTTGTTTTTAAAAGATAATCTAATGTCATGGCTTGCACACACGCCGAACCGTAAAATTCTCCCTTTTTATACTACTACATGAGAAATTTCTGCAATTTGATTGGCTTAGAGCAGTGGCATTTCAGCTTAATTTGAAATACCTACATGTGAAAATTACAACCCTTTTGCGGGTAGTAATATAAACAAATAATAGAATGATTTGTAGCTGATATTTGACATAAATACCACTTGTGATATTTCAAAATTGTCTCAAATTTCACTCGCCTAACGGCTCGTGGTATGAATAGCAGAGACAAGTATGGAACTTAAAATAGTAAATGACCCGACCAAAAATCTCTCTGAAAAAAGAAAATAAACAAAGTGCTTAGATTGTCTAAATTTCTCAAAAACATTACTTGATGTCATGGCTTGCACATGTGCCGAACCGTAAAATCCTCCCTTTTAAAACAAAGGGCTACTGAAGCTAGTGTCGGCGCGTAAATCAGACCCTTCTTCTACAATGCACCCATTCATGCTAGACTAACACCCTACATCTGTTGTCTATCTAAACCACAGTATCTTGCCGTCACTTATGTTTTACAAACTGTTTATTCACCCTTGCCCGATGATTAACTTATTCTCCACTATAAAGCCTTCGGCTGGTGCAAGAATGTAACACGTTGGAAAGTGTCGATGAACAACGGTGCATACCGCGACTGTACTTTATAGCGGGGCTCCCTCGCGCGCGAAGCGCGCGTGTGACAGAGCCCCATACTCATGGAATATGGTCAACCTCTTTTCTTTTGGTTGTCACGTGACTGACCGAGCGTACGTACGTACGTACGTACGCGTCTACAGATTGTACGGGTAGGGTAGGGGAGACTATCAAAAGGAAGGGAGGGGTGTCTCAGGCGTGTCTTAGCAAATCCACATCTTTTACATTGGCCATTCACGATATGGTCAATTGACAGTTGTCAAAACAGGATAGCCACTGACCAGTATCACATTGCCATATCGGGGGCTCATGTGTCAACTCATCAAGGTGACGTGAGTTATTTGGAAGCTGTCCGCTGACCAGTTGTTTTACTAGATCGCGATCAATGTTCAATCTCATACTTTCTAGCTAGTTTGTGAGCACAGGAAAACTGATAATGCACACATCCATTAGACATCAATGTTTTGATCAATTGACAGCTGTCAAAACAGGGTATCCGCTGACCAGTATCACTTGACCGTATCCCGGGCTCAGGTGTTAACCCATCGAGGTCAAGTATTTTTTTGAAGTTATCCGCTGACAAGTTACTAGTTTTCAAATGATCGCAGGCTCAAGTTTGATTTTTTTCATTCATATGAAATATGTTTTGTTTTTGGGCCTCACAATTAAAATTTTGATTTAAAACTGACCTCGGACCCGAAAATTCAGCCAGCTATTACAGGCAAGACAGTTGCTTTTGACTTTGCTCACCATGGTCACGCGTTGGTCACGCTCTACGTCCATTTTTTATGCTCTGATTGGTCAAAATTTGACAGATGAGCTCATGCGGAAAATTTATGCAGCATCTTGAATCTTGTTTACTTTGACAGATGAAGCTGAGAGAGTTTTGTGTCAACTTGCGATGTTTTTAACTGTCTTTTTCCAGTGGTTGCACAAAATGAAATTTAGCTGCTATCAGGAGCCTTCTGTTATTCATGGCTAGTTGGTTTTTGGTTGAGAAATTAATACATCACTTGTCAAAGTCGGGAATCCGATTTCGGATGTCAACGTTTTTGTTTTTCACCTTGGTTGATGCGTAAAGGTTAAAAACTCTGAAGCGATACTGGCCTTACTTGATACCTTTCAGGAGCTGCATCTCGAATGGTAAGCCTCAGTAATTATTGTGTTTGATGTTTGTTTTTTTATATCTAATTTAAAGCAGTCGAGCGTAGTTTATGCGGCTATGTAGTTTATGCACGTTTGTAAGATTTGAGACAATTTGATCTGACCAAGAATCAGGTAAACTTGATATAAGCTTACACAACTTTAAAAAGTCTTTAGACATTTTCTCACCGCAGATAGAAAGAAAACGTTCCAATGAACATTTAGTTATAATTCTGGCAGTAAAAAAAAGCGTTGAGCGATTTTCTTGCCTCGAGTTCATCTGTGAAAAAAGTAAATACCGGGAAGCCGGCTTAAAACAAAAACTTAAGCTTTAAGCTTGAAGACTCAGGATTTTTAGAGACACTTTAATATTTGTCTTCGTGAATGAAAAATGTTGTCTCTGTATATGTTTCGCCGAATTATATTTCCTTTATTGATTGTTGGTAGTCTCTCTTGTAATTTTAATCGCTGTGCCGTTTGTTTTCAGTCGTTCAGTGAACATCGCTTGCAGGAGTACTCAAAATGCCGCGCGTATCAAACGCTTTTAAAGATTACAGATTGATAAAACCATTAAATAAAAAATAAACATAATAATTTCTTTATTATGCTGGAGCTTAACTCTAGTATGTTCGTTCAAACATTCGCTACAGCTCGCACTGCAAAAGTGAGAACCGGCTGGCTGTATATGTGATTTTGGACATTTTTTTAACGGTTTAGCTAAAAGCCCACGCGTGCGTCGATCGTCCTGAATATTGAATGAGTGCAATTTCTGTTGCAAAATTGTGAAATACTGAATTCTGTCCGAGGTCTGTATGATAAAAACAGTACCTCATAGTACTGTTTCACCTCAGATGTGATGTATAAATGGTATAAAAGGTTGGTTTACACGCAACCAGATTTGTTGGCAAGATTTTGTAAAGTAAACTTGTCGAACGCAAAAAAAATTCAACCTGATTTTTTTTCCAGGCCTAATTAATCTTACGGTGATCAAGAGCCATTATGGCTCTTAAATGTGATCGAAGATTGCTATTTTTTGGGTGTACATATGAGGTTATTAACTCGATGTAAGATTTTGTTCACTCTTGGGCTGTTTGCAAATTATTTTTCTCTAAAATCACTTAGCCTTTCCCTCAAAAGTCACATGAATGTGCTATGTGCTCTAAAGTTAACTGAATTGTGGAATACAAGTTTATTGTTTGATTTAAATTATAAATATATAATGGGAGCCTCGCTTTTAGCCCTGGCTAAATCTATATATTAGGGGAATTAATGAGAGGGCGGAAGTAATCATTCTGGAAGGTTAAAAATTTGTAGATAGAGGCGACAGGTAAACTATGTGATGATATGATTTTGTATTTTTTAACCAAAGGAATTGCAATAAAATAAAATAAAATAAAAATGATAACAAATTCGAAAGCGGAAGTTATTTTAAGTAAGAGATACGATACTGTGTTGTTTTGATGTTTCACTTGCACAGATCAGAACAACAGAATTGTAAGGGAAATGTACAAACCAACCACAAACAACACGAACGTCACCCAACTGACGTTCCACTTCCCCCCCTCCCCTCCCCCCTCTCCCCAATGACTTCCCGACATGGAACAGACTGAAGCGAGCACAGGAGACTGGGTTTCACCCAGAATGCTCGGCAAACGAAATTAGGAATGTTACTTACTTTGAAACCCTTTTTTAGTCTGGTTATAATTGTTATACGCTCCCCGTTTATAGGCCACTTTTCTGAGAGAATTTCAGCTCTTTTAACTTTCCACAGTTCTGGTGGAAATACATGGAGTGGCCGCCACTTCATGTTAGCTTTATATTCCAACACCTCCCTTACCAGAGTCTGTTTTTATCAGTTTTGTGAATGGTACTGGCGAGTTAACTTGTAGCAAGACTTAAGTCTTCATCAATGTTCAGTCTGTGTTTCGGTCATCAGCTACAAGCATAGATAACACGATCATTCAGTTGCGTTTTCTGTGGCTCGGGGCGTTTATTTGTAACTAAAATAGTGAATGACCTAACCAAAAAACTCTCTGGGGAGAACAAAAACCTCAAACTGTGTATATCTTAGAAATGCAACTTACCTTGCTGTCAATTTGTTTTTAAAATGTAAAACCTAATGTCATAGCTTGTACATGAGCCGAACCGTAAACTCCTCTCTTATAAAACAAAAGGGCCACTGAAGCTAGTGTCGGCATGTAAATTAGACCCTGCATCTACAATGCACTCATCCATGCCAGACTAACGTCGACATATAAATTTAGACCCTTAATCTATTGTCTGTTGATCCAAAACCAGTGGGTCTTGTCACAACCAATGTTTTACAATGTTTTATGAACCCTTGGCCAATGATTAACTTATTCTCTACTTTTCAGCTGGGACAAGAATGTAACATGTTAGAAACATTGATGACCTTATACAAGTGTACTTTACAGAGGAATTAATGAAGGGGGGGGGGGGGGGGTAGGCCGGGTGTGCAAACGACTAAACTCCAGGCACAGCAAGATGTAGTATGCCGTCATAAGCTAATAAAACAATGAACCGACGGAATTTTGCTTTTTTAAAGCGACAGACTAGCAATAAATCAGTGAATAATGTGAAA
>CALNXI010001520.1:20000-41706 GCA_942486025.1 Porites evermanni | reverse complement strand
TACTAATCCCTATGTGTTTTATACAAATCCTTGTTTTTTTAAGAAATTTTATCGACCTTTTGGCAATTAGTTGTTTATTCTCTACTTTTCTTTTGGGTAAAGAATTAAAAATTTTTGAAAGTATTTGTAAAAAACGTAAAAAGGGGTTCTTTAAAGGGGAATTAAATGAGGGGGGGGGGGGGAGTAAGCACCGTTTGAAACACATGAAACACTCAGGTTAGAAATTTGTATATGGAGTTGAGAAGTTAACTATGAGATGATCTGACAGGATTTTGAATTTTTAAACCGACAGAATTGCAATAAATCAGTGAATAATCTGATAAAGAACCTAAAGCGGAAATTACATGTGCTCAACACGTATTTAGTATTTCTTTCACATTAATATCTGTTTGTTTCCGGGAATAAACGTAAGGAATGTATCCCACACAGAGCCAACTGAACGTTTGATGAACTAACCTGGTTCTGAAGTTTTACTTGCACTGATCTCAAGAACAGATACAGACAAAGTAAACAACTACACGAACAACACCCAATGACGTTCCGCCACACTAACTTCCTTACTTGGGGCACTGAACCGAGCACAGGACTGGATTTGAACCAGAATGCTCGGCAAACGAAATTAGACAGGGCAGAAAATAATCTGGACTTGAAAATCTGGAAAACCGTAAACCCACCAGTTATAGGCCCATATACCTGTAAAACCAAAAAATGCATCCCTCTATAAGCCCCACCCCAAGTTCGTATTGAAATGAATTCGATTTTTCACGACGTTTTGACGCTTGAAAAGAGAAGAAAATCGAAAGCGTATTTTGATCAGACTACTATGTAGCTTGCTTTGAAACGCTTTTTTAGTCCGGTTATAAACCCTCCGTTTATAGGCCACCTTACTGAGAGAATTTTAGCTCTTTTAACTTTCCACAGTTCTCGTGGCGAATACATAGAATGGCCGCCATTTCACGTACTTTATACTCCAACACCGCCTTTGCTAGAGTCCGGCTGTTTTTATTTTGTGGAGACTACGAATTAGCTTGAAGCAAGACTTCAAGATAACTCAATGATTTGTGTTCATTGTCTCTGCTGGTTATCTATTTGTAACTCCCCATGAAATGATGCAACTAAATGTTTGCTTTGTTATGAGATGCTGCAGGTATGAATGCAGAGATAAGTATGGAACTTAAATAGTGAATGACCTGACCAAAAACCACTCTGGAAAAAAAAGCAAACAAACAAAATGCTTTAACTGTGTAAATTTCTCAGAAATGCAATTTTACTTGTTTTCAATTTGTTTTAAAAACATAACTTAATGTCATGGCTTGCAAATGCACCGAACCGTAAAATCCTCCCTTTTAAAATAAAAGGGCCACTGAAGTTAGTGTCGGCATGTAAATCAGATCCTTCATCTACCATGCACCCATCCGTGCCAGACTAACGTCGGCATATAATTTCTGTTGTCTATCTAAACCAGAGTATTTTGCCTAGTTCACTAATGTTTTACAAACTATTTATGAACCCTTGGCCAATAATTAACCTACTCTCCACTATAAATCAGCTGGGGCAAGAATGTAATTTATTGGAAAGCCTTGTTGATGAACAGCGGAGCATAAAGCAATTGTACTTAATGATAGGGGACTAAATGAGGGGTAGGGGGGGGGAGTAATCATTCTTTGAAACACATATCTTTACTCAACACGAAAGTTAACAGTTTGTAGATAGAGGTGACACGTAAACTATGCGATGGCATGATTTTGCATTTTTTAACCGAAGGAATTGCAATAAAACCAGAAAATAATTTGATAATAAATACGAAAGCGGAAATTATAAAAAACGTTATCTCTTATCTCTTTTCTCTTTCGTATTAACATCTGCTTGTTTCGGGAATAAACTTAAGAACTGTATCCCACACAAAGCAAACTGAACGTTTTGTGAACTAATCTTGTTCTAATGTTCCACTTACGCAGATCAGAAGAACAGACTTGTAAAGGAAATGTACAAACCAACCACAAACAACACGAGCAACACCCAACTGACGTTCCACCCCACTGACCTCCCTACTTGGTGAACAGAACCGAGCATAGGACTGGGTTTCACCAAGAATGCTCGGCAATCGAAATTAGGAATCTTGCTTGCTTTGAAACGCTTTTTTTAGTCTGGTTATAAGTCTGGTTCTTTACCAGTTCTCGTGGAAATACATAGAATGGCCGCCACTTCATGTGCTTTATACTCCAACATCTCCCTTGCTGGAGTCTTTTTTTTATTTTGTGATATTACGAATTAGCTGGTAGCAAGTCTTTTGTCTTCTTTAATTCTCAGTCTGTGTTTCGGTCATCAGCTACAAGCATAGAAATCACGATCATTCAGTTGTGTTTATTGTGGCTCGGGGTGTTTATTTGTTACGCGCTCTTAAAATGATGCGACGAAATGTCTGCTTTCTTATCTGATGTTGAAGGTACGGGGAAATAGCGGAGATAAGTATGGAACATAAGATAGTGAATAGCCTAACCAAAAAACTCTCTGTGGAGAACAAAATACTCAAACTGTGTATATATATCTCAGAAATGCAATTTAACTTGTTAATATGGTTTTAAAATATTACCTAATGTCATAGCTTGCACATGCACCGAACCGTAAAATCCTCCCCTTTAAAACAAAAGGGCCACTGAAGCTAGTGTCGGCATGTAAATTATTAGACCCTTCATCTAACATGCACCCATCGATGCAAGACTCACGTCCATATGTAAATTTAATCCCTAAATCTGTTCTCTATCCAAACCAGAGTATCTTGTCTTCACTAATGTTTTACAACCCTTGGTCAATGATTAACTTATTCATTCACTATAAAAATTGCGCCGGGAAAAGAATGTAACATGTTGGAAAGTGTTGATAAACTACGCATAGTGAGGAATCAATGGAGTGGGGAGTAAGCTTCGTTTGAAACACGTATCTTTATGCAGCAAAAAGGTTAAAAATTTGTAATATGTAGAGATGAAAGGTAAACTATGAGATAACATGAATTCGTATTTTTTAACCGAAGGAATTGCAATCAAACTAGAGAATAATCTGATAGTAAATTCGAAAGCGGAAGTTATGAAACACGTATCTCGTATCTCTTTCATATTGATATGTTTGTTTCATGGAACAAACTTAAGGACTGTATACCACAAAAAGGAAACTAAACGTTCGGTAAACTAACCTTTTTATGATGTCTCACTCGCACTAATGAGAAGAACAGACTTGCAAAGGAAATGTACAAACCAACCACAAACAATACGAACAACACCCGAAAGCCACTGACGTTCCACCCCACTGACCTCCGTAACCTCCCTACTAGATACACATAACCGAGCGTAGGACTGGGTTTTAACCGGAATACTCGGGAAACGAAATTAGGAATGGGGTATATTGATGGACTCTAAGAATGTGGAATATTAGCTGAAAGCCATATTTTACAAAAGTGGAGGGCAGTTCTAACTACACCGTCAGGCTATCATATTATTTGTGTAGGACAACTTTTTCAAATTATTATATTCAACTGCCTTAAGCAGAGTTCAAACAACACCCAAAAGTAGCAAAAATATACCACGGTACTTTGACTCGCTTTACTTGATAACTTTATTTAAATTTTAACGCACAGCCGAGGACACTATGACGTCACACAGGAGCTTCTACGCCACAGCATTCTAGCTGTAAAATACACGAATAATCATACCTGGCATACTCGTATCAAGAAATGGTCCGTTGCACCGACCCGTATTTGCTAATTAACCTTAAAACAATAGGCCCTTTGTTCCAGGTGACACCTGCCCAGGTACGTTTTACTTGGAACGCAAACGCCGACAATTTAGTTGCTATTTTATTGATGGAGTTCGCACGCTACACAGCCGAGGACACTATGTCGTCACACAGGAGCTCCTGCGTCACAGCATTCAAGCTGTTAGACACACGAATGAATATTCGAACAAGACAAACTTTTGGTACGTTGTTATCGGAAGGCAAACGCCGAGTGTCGTAATTATTTTATTGATGGAGCTCACTGGCGCTTCGTAAATGGTACATATATAGAGAATACTTCATGGAAAGTACTGGCGTACGGTATTTACGCACGAGTTGTTGACGTATCAGAAATCGAACGAGTGAGCGCAGCGAACAAGTAAGGTTTCTGATACAAAAATAACGAGTGCGTAAATACCGTACAAAGCACTTTCCATGTGGTATTGTGTTTATTATATACATGCTGAGACATCCATCATTTTGGCGGCCTTTTTATTTTAAATCTTTCAAAAATGCTAAAATTTGCCGCTACACACTTACCGCAAAATGACAACGAAAACGAAGTATCAGCTTTTTAGTAAAAACGTTTGTTTAACAACATAAATGACGGTGAGGATATGAGGTTATCCAAGAACTATAAGTAATCTTAACTGTTTGTTCTCAATGCACAATTGAAAATGAGTGAATTTAAGTAAAACGGCCGGTTTCAATATAAGCTTAAGCTTAAATGAAAGGCAAAGTAGCTCCGACAAAAAGCACAACAAAAGCTTACGTCTCGTTCTGTTTATCCCTTTCCGCTGTTGTTTCGCCGGGTCTCCACCGTTTTCTTTATCGACAGTGAAACAAACGAAACTATTCCACTCCATTTCCGGAATGTTTTGCACTTTTTTAGCGAGAAAAACTCTTTGAGTAAAACTTTCCTCGTTGAGTGTGTGCGAAGGGGCGCTGCAAGCTGCAATGAAAGGCGGGAATTTTGGCGCGAAACTCACACACTTCTGTGGCTTCTGATTGGGCGTATCATTTTTCTCACACGTGAAAAAACATCGTTCGCGATTCTGATTGGACGTATCATTTTTTTCACGTGTAAAAACCATCGTTCGTTCCTCTGATTGGCTAGAACTAATTTGCGTACGAAAATTTACGACATAGCTTTTTGGTGAGTATTTCTCAGTATGTATATAATAATACTAAATACGTAGTCTTGTTATAATAAAATAAACCTTTTTGTGGGTGTGCAGTCAATATCACTAAAACTAGGAATCTCGTATCATCACATCAAAAAAACCAACAATACCACCAACGGAGGGACTATATTAAAAAGCATCGAACATTCATACATTTTTTGAAATAATTCCACCACGGTTAGACCGCCTTCACTATTTTTATAGATTCGCTAATTTACTGCGTGTATTGCAGTTTAAGATATGTTCCTACCATTTCAATAACTTTCCTGCATAGATTACAAACCGACGCCATATCAACAAACTAAAGTTTATTTACATAGAGTCTACAATGATTTTTCTTAAAGCCATAGTAGTTAAACAGAATAAAACATATATGTTTCTGAATACCGTAAAGTATAAGGGCAATAAAAGTGACATAAATAAACAAACAGTGAAAATATGATTTAGACAAAAGTCACTTAAAACAAAATAAAAACTACTTTTCGCAAATAAACTCGATCAATTTTTGTTGTGTATATTTATGGCTTCTTGCCTGTAGCGAAGAGCTGCTTATAAATGAGACAGTCAAGTTTATTTTGACATGAGGATGAAAGATCTGACTTTCAGTTGAATGTCAAGTGGCTCAGCTCCTGTTTGTTGCTCTTTGAAGTGATTTAGTCCGTTAATGAAACAGTTCAAACCAGGATGTATTAACTCTGTTGTTGCAACAATAATCAAGCATGTTCTGTCTTTTTAAAGGCCCTTGTCAGGCTCTTAGGGCAGAACCATTTTACTGTTTTAACTAACGGATGGCTGAAGTTTGACGTTGGAAAAACGCTTTCAGACTTCTTAGCATCGGTATTTAGTCCATTGCGGTATTGGAAGGTCTCTGCTTAATTCAGCGATCTAGCTTTTGTTTTGAGTTTCACATTCCTTGCGACTGTACACATGATTGCATCAGATATATGCTGGAGTCCCAGCAGTGCCGGAATCCATGGCAACAACGTCAACATGTTCATACAGGCTGTCTTTAAACCTCAAATGCATATGACCGCATGACCGCTTCATTATGGCAATATTACTGAAACAGCTCCACCAGATCTGCTTTGTCTGTGTAGAGATTGTTCTCCTTGTTAAACCAGTGATCCTTGAATACTTTCAATGAAACGGTGTTCCTTGATAAATTTCGAATGTCAATGACTGGATGCTGAAGCTACGTCTTATGATTGTCGTTCTTCATGTCAAGAAGAAAGATCTGTTAGGTAAACCAAAGATATCACTGAGAATATTTGAGCCTTTTGCTAACAACTTGCCAATGGTATCTGTATGTTACGCTTGCTGATTTTGTTGTACACATGGTTGGGAGCTTCTTGCAGGTTTTGTTTATAGCTGGACTCTGTAACTGTGATCTCTCTTCCGGGTGGATTTATAAGAAGCTCTTCGAAAAAAGCCAAACTTAAGAAACACTGAATTTTAATTTTTCTCTCTGATGGTAAGATTTTTTGTTTAGGGTTTTTGAACTTTGTTTCTAGCATATTCGTACTGTTTTCTACCTTTGTAGGCCCTAACTTTTCCAAGTCTATTTGTCACTGTTATTGCCTTAACACGTGTGGCTTAATACAGTTTACAATCTCTTATCGTACTTTTTTAAATCTGACTTGAGAGAGGTCGAAACGTCATACGCGGTTCCCTCTCATGTCTTTTTTCTATTACTAAAGTTTACGTCATCAAATGAGTATAGAAATCTATAATGATAACCACTATTCTTACTGGTTTTACAATACAGTCAAAACGGACACCTTCCTTTTCAAGGTACTATGAGTTCCAAAAGCACAACATTGCAGTTCCTTTTTCAGCTTCGGCTTGAATCGTGTTCACAGCTTCTTTTATACGTTTTAATGGTATCGCCTTGTTCTATTATTATTTACATGCAAGTAACAATACAAATACAATGTGGCTATGTTCACACTTTACTGGATAGGTTTTCCTACCTACAAGAAGCTATCCGGTTAAGTGTGAACACCTATCCGCCATGTGACTCTCCACTTCAGAGATCGGAGCGGCGCAATCACGCTCCGTTACAGAAATCGACCCGAAATTACTGTTACTTGCATGAACAAAAAGCCTTATTAACGCACACTAGAGGCTACGCATAAATTAAAAGGAATATTATTTACAATGACATTAAGAACAGCAAATCATTGTCCTTCTTTAAGGCAAAGCTTAAAACTTTGTAAATAATGCCCTATCTTATTGTTAAACTATATTATAAGTAAATGTCAATTTTTATCTCTTTTCTTAGTTTTTAATTTTTAAAGTGGGTGAATTTTTTTTTGTCACTTATGATTTGCAGGACCCCACTGAAAACCGCTAGGGCGAGTGGGCTCCCAGGATAAATAGTATTATTATTATTACAAGATCTAGCCAACGTTATTGATAATTGCATCTGCTTGTTAAAACGTAAACGACGTGTCGTGCAGGCTCAGACTGAGTGGACTGTTCCTTTTAACAAAAACAATAACAAACAGCTAAACGGATAGCGGAATTAAGCATTTGGAGGTAGAGAGAAGCTTGTCGGATTACTGTTATATGAGCCATTAAAAAACACGACCTTTAATCTTAAACTTATTCTTAAGTGTTCTAAAGACTTTCTATATTAAATAGACCTTTTGCTTGCTTGTAATTTTTTTTTTCAATGTAAATCATGTGATAATACTCCTGCGAACTGTTTCTTTCAAATTTCTTCTTATTCACACGTGCATATGTACGCACAACTTACAAAGGCTCAAAAAGGTACATTGCCTTGAGACCCTCATTGGGAAAACAAACTAAAGAGGCCTATTACTTTACAGATATGAGTCTTTTTGGAAAGAAATTACCCTCATTTTTACTGGAATGTATATTATGAAAAATGTAGAGGCCATATATAGAAGAGTGTAACTATACAATTGCGAATTCTCCTTCATAGTTACAAAGCTACCTCGTCCTCGGTGATTCATGAAATACCAATAGAACATCACTAGAATGTCTCTTTTGTTCTAAAATATAATATCGTTATATATTATATATGTTATAATATCGTTCTCTCCTATGAAGGTAGAGAATGACAAGCAACACAGAGCAGAATACAGGACTTGACAGTTAAAAGAAACGTTTTGAATTACTGATATATGTAATACATGTATTAAAAAAAAGAGATCTATATTCCTAATTAATTGTTCTAATGACTTTTTCTAATAGAAATTACATAATTTACAGATAGAGCTTAAAAGCAATTTTTCAATTGCCAGTCCTCCTTAAGCCCGGTTCCCATATGATAGCTACGATTGCTGCGATCACTGACGAAAAAAAGGTTCAGCGATCGATGCAATCATATGGAAACCACTCTCCAGCGATCACAGCGATCACAGCGACAAAGAACCCTGTGAAAGAACAGCGATCGTTGTCGCGGCGATCGCTGGAGAGTGGTTTCCATATAAATAAAATACAACTGACCTTGCAATACAAAATACTATTTATGATTCCAACAAAACCTAGCTTACAATTACAATCAATTTATTGCAAAACAGCAAACGACAAGTCCTGCAGGCTCGAACCGAGTGAAGTGTCGTATCGTATTTCGCTGTCACTAAATAAGTACACAGCTGAAAAATTAAGAAAAATATAGATTTTATACATTAAACATTGCAAAAACACCTACACCTTGACAAAAAAATTGGAATAGTAAAAGAAATATAGTCCATTGCCTAACTTGCGGGCAGATTTTTACAAGGTAACTTAACTTAGTTTCAGTTTTCTAGCAACTTGCGTAAAAGAGATTGTTATTAAAACAAGACGCTGTGGGAGCGTATATTTGGGAGTCGTTGTACTAGACCTCTGTCATGTCTTTTATGTGTACAGTTGTACAGTCGAAGCTCTCCTTGCGACCACACTCGTAAGCGACCAGCTCTAGTTACGACCACACGTGTGAAACCCCGTTTGAACTGTGCCTAATAATGAAAAGCTTTCGTAAGCGACCGCTCCCTTGAGTGACTGGGACCACTTTTGCGATTACCCAACTAGACGTTTTTGTTATTTTTTATCTCTCGTAAGCGACCACTCACCAACCACTCAGGCTTTCTCATATTAATCAACACTTAAATAAAACTTTACGGCACATGCATATGAATTTTGATGGGAAAGGCTAAGTGATTTCAGAGAAAAATGATTTGCAAACAGTCCAAGAGTGAATCAAATCTTACATCGTGTTGATAGCCTTATATGTACACCCCAAAAATAGCAATCATCACATTTAAGAGCCATAATGGCTCTTGATCAAGAGAGGATAAAGGGGACAGTGAACGCATCCCCCATACACACCCTATTCCATAGGTAATTCGTCTCGAGTTATTTTTAAGAGAGGAGAGATCCCAAGGGGGATTAGACAACAGCCAATCACATGGCGCGAATGTGTTTCGCGTGGATGACCCACGCTCAGAGCCACGCGTCCTTCACGAATTGACGCAGCCGTAACAAATGGCGGAAGACGCGGAGAGCAATTGCTATTCGTTTTGTCGACGAAAACGACTACAGAGATATTTCTGCTAAAGCTGTGTCAGCGAAACGGAAATTAAAAAAGAATCGCCCTTCCTCTCTTGTATAGAGCTAACAGTACAGCAGGGAACTCCTTAACATACTGAATATTCTCTTAGGATCATTGTAATTTACAGTTTGAAGAGAGCAATTTCTGGTTTGATATTTATTCTTTTATTAGTCTTTTATTATTCAACAAAGATAGCACTTGGCGTCCTACTTGCTTTATTGTACAAACGACCGGTTTCAATAGACCGGCGAAATTTCTCATTTTATTAAAGCACTGAGGTTACGACAACTTCGAGTTAAACTGATTTTACGGGTTGTCAAAGAGTCCAGCGATTCCCTTTTCCCAGCTGAGCGCCGACTCATTTCGCTTCAATATTCAGGAGCGCTCTCGATCTCTTTACGCTTTCATTGCCTTTCGCCCGGCATGTTTTGCACGGCGTTTAGTCATGCGAAACCTCCACAAAACATCCACGCAGCGCGCGAGTTAACTTTATCCCGATTCTAAAAATAACTCGAGACGAATTACCTATGGAATAGGGTGTGTATGGGGGATGCCTTCTCTGTCCCCTTTATCCTCTCTTGCTCTTGATGACAGTAGATTAGGCCTGGAAAACAAATTCTTGGAAAACAAATCAGGCCGGATTTTTTGCGTTCGACAAGTTTGCTTTACAAAATCTTGCTAACAAATCTGGGGGCGTGTAAACCAACCTTTTATACTTGCATGGTCACGTGATTACCAAATTTTCTGGAATGGGTAGATTTACTGAGCTATGGAGCTCCGTAATACGAAATTATGGTGAAGCATTTTCCACACTTTAAAACAATAAAGGCAAACTTTTAGTTTGGAAGAAGGTTGTTTTTACCTAGAAACGGAGCGAATTCTTCCGATAATTGGAGATAAATGTCGCAAACGTGATTGAATTGACGGGTTTGGCTACCGACGAGAGTTTGAGCAATTTTGTCCGCTCTTGCTCAGATGTCGAGAGCCAAAGGAGATGCCAGCACTTGACAAATGCTTTTGGGGGTATGGGTACGCTTCGAATTGACTAAGCCATTATGATGAGGATGCAACCATCTCTCACAACAATGAAAGCCTAACAGCCTGCGAGCAAGATCTCCATTTAAGGGATATCGAGAGAAGTCATGCGCGAGTGGCACGCGAAAGGAGACGCGGGAGCAAGGTGTGCTTTGGGGAAAGAGCTCTTCCAGAGCTCTTCGTTTCCTCCGCCCCTCACTCGCGCATTCGCTTGCCACTCGAAATGGAGAAGTTGCTTCCAGTCCAAAATATTTCTTAGGAATTCCGGGGAAAAATTCCAGCTATTTACATACTAAACAACTCCCACTTTGGCTCCACGTCTCCTTTTTTCACACCTTTCATCCAACCCTTAACAATTAACAACATTGCGGCACTCACACGTGCCTAACAAAAAAATCCTCACATACGCGTAATACAACGACGCCCACGTGTACGCTCCGATAGCGTCTTGTCGTTTAATGTTTGCGTATATCAAAGACAAATTTAATCAATTGCAATGTTAAGGAAGATCAGAGTATCATTTCACTTCCGTCTCTATGATATAGAGGAGATTGACAGGTAAACAATGTAAACAGCTCAATCCAGGCAAGGAAATAAAAACAAGGTTTATAGATCAAACTACTCACCAGTTCATTTTTTTAACTCGGGTCTTCTTACTCTCCTGAAAGAAACAGGGTTCACATATCACGCGCTGAAGACTTATAATAAGAAAGAAGGAAAGAATAAAAGACCTTGCCTGTCTCGTTATTTCTGTTTTTTCTTAACTATGACTCATTGTTCGTTTGCTTTGCTACTCCATCTTTCATGAAAAACTATTGTTCACCATAAATTTGAAATCTAACTAAATTGCCTGTGTTACAGGTGCTTTGTAACGTTTTCTGTCTTTCCAGGTAAGTTTACTGTTACTACTTCTGTTATCATAGGAGTGAAAAACGCGCTCGTCGGATGTTGTTTTATGTAAATATTACCCCATTACTGTGTAGTTCAAGAAAATATCCACACTCCCCCCCAACAAAGGGCAGGGGGGGATGTCCAAAAGTAAGCAATTTCCGAGGGGGGTGGAGGGGGGGCCCACAGAGTCTTTTTTCCAGGGGCTCCGAGTAAGATTGATGAGCAAGCTATCAGTTATTTTCCTGGTAATCGTGTTTCAAATTAATAATTAGGGACCTTAAGCATCGACGACGAAATGGGACGACGACGCCGACCGGAAGTGAAATTTTCCCGCGCGAACCTTCTGGGCATGCGTTAGGTTGTCAAAACGTCGTCCAGCCTTCGTCGACGACTGAATCTGAGCAAATGTTCGCTCTGGTGAAAACGTAAGTAAACAACTAAACTTTTTCATGCTGATAATCATCTGTTTCCACCTTTTGTTATAATGATTATTTGATGTATTATTTGCGGACCAGCGGAAGTCAAATGTTTAACAGTTTAGCATGATCACTAAAATGACTTTCTTTCAGAAGCATCCGAAACCATGGCCGGCCACATTTCTACAGCCGAGCAAGAACTCGTTCAAAAGAAATGTAAGTTTTTCTGTACTGATCTCTTTAAGGAAATTTTGGGATATTTGAAGTCATGTTCTTCTTATTTTAGACCTGCATGTCATTGTGCTAATTTTAAGTTGCACTTCAAGATATAAATCTTCAGTTTTGCTTTAAAAATATATCTTTTCGTGTTCTTTTGACAGCGAGTAAGTCCAGGTATTTTGTTTGGACGGAAGACCATGATGTCTTGATGCTTCGCGAAGCTGTAACGAGCGAACCTTACAATTTTAAACCGAAAAGCACCGAGAGAGGGAAAGTATGGGAAAGCATCGCAGCCTGTTTGAATTCTCTGAAGACTCCAGAATTCTGGGTTACAGCAAGGGCAGAGAGAGATCGATATGCACTCCTGATCTCCCGGCACAAACTAAAGCAAAGAGAAGAAGAGAAAGCATCTGGGATCGATGTCCCCGAGCTCACAGAGCTCGATGCCTTGCTGGAGGAAATTCGAGAGCGAGAGAAAAGCGCAGAAGAAAAGAGTGACGCCCTGAGAAACGACAGGAAGGCAAAAGATGAGAAAGAAAAAGCTAAAGCAGAGGAAATCAGACAGGCGGCTCTTCAGACAACTGCAATTAGAAAGAGCGATGATAGTGGCGAGAAACCAAAAAAAGCTAAATTGAGGAGGAGCACCTCTGATGCAATCGGATTTTTGGCCGAGAAGTCAGAGAAAGAGAGAGAACTGAAAAAGGAAGAGTTAGCCATAAGAAAAAAAGAGAGCTTGATCTAGCAGAAACTAGACAAGAGGAGGCATCGCAGCAGCAACAGACCGTGTTCTCAGCGCTGATCAACACGATGCAGCAATAGCAGCAGCTTCAACAGCAAAACCTTCAAATTATGCTTGACCAGCAAAACAAGGTATTTATGGCATTGATGGAAAATATAAAAAAGCATTAAGCTCGAACCTTGTGAATGTGGAAGAGCCCTGAACTTGTTGAGTTGACTTTTGTTATGACTTTAGTTATCTTCAAGAGCATTGTTGATGAATGTAATTATATTTCTTTTCTATAGAGAGTTTTGTAAAAAGTTTCAAGAAGAAATAAAACATTGTTTTTGCTAATAGACAGATGTTTTTCTGTAGAAAGGGCCCTAAATGCCCAAACTTTCCCCTAATGTACAGTCACTAAATGCACAAAATAAATCTTAAAAATAGTATTTATAGCTAGGTCTATTCTTTTCTATTGTTTGGTTAGCTGTGCTTTTATGTAAATAGCTCATAGTATTTCTTACATTAAGTGAGTCCACTATAGAAATTGAGCCAATTTCGAGCATCATCAAGGCAAAATCTCTAAAAGAAGCATGGGTACCTTCATTCAGTCATGTTAGATTGGGGTAGCTTTCACCCAGGGTTGACTCTGTAAAAAATCATTAAGTCACCACGGTAAACATCCTGGGTTAGTGCCAGCCCAACCTCCAACAAACAGGCCCTTGGGCTCCTATATTTGTAAAAATGTTTGATAAAGGAATTCCAAAAAAATAGCCTGACTCTGCAATGTTGTGCTTAATTCTTTGTGATAAATCTCTTTTATTTCTATTTATAAAATTAATTTAAGTTAATTAACCACAGTTTTCTGAAAAATGGAAATAAGGTTGGGAAATAAATCAATAGTTACAATAACATTTCTTGAAAAATAGAAAACTTTTAGAAATAAAATTGTGTTTAATTTTATTATTATTCATTTTCTCTTTAAAAAGTTCAATGGTGTGAGAAATAGTCTTTAACTTATCAGCATACAAATATCTACCATGGTTAACTGCAGTTATAAGGTTTTGATACATATTTTATCAAAGGCATTGTAAACTGGGCAATAGTGTGGTTTCCTAGCCAAAGTATGTGTCAAGAGTAGGTGGCCTAAGGTCAAAAAATTCTGAGGTCATGTTACCATACAAGCATGTCATTGCATTACGCAGTATGACAGAAACAACATAGATCTTTCCAACACTGCTGAGGAAAAGCTTCAGATCTTTTTGAAAGTCATTAAACTTAAACGAGTTGATTACATCTCCGAACAGCCATTCAACAGAACTTCTAACAGCACGCATCTCTGTATTGTACTGCTGCATTTGTGGCGTCAATACACCATATCTAAAGGGTCCTTGCATCTGCACTCTAAGGGGGTAGGCAGGGTCACCATAAACACAGACTGCCTGGCCAGCTGGATTGTAGCCAAACTGATGAAGGTCGTGTAGTAGCTGTGAATCAGCAAGCATTCCTGCATCATGTTTTCTTCCTTCTAAAAATAGGTAGGTGATGGTAGGTATCAGTGTAAGAGTAAAGGTTGCTGACAATTGGGTTACATAAGCTGTTGATTATATGAGTACTTCAGAAACTTTTTCCTAATTTCATCTTGAGTTTATATTTATTTCAAGCGGGGGGAGGGAGGACAGTCCCCTCTTCCCTCTGGCTATGCTCCCAATAAACTGTTGAAGTGATCTCACCCTGGTAATCATTATTGAATAAGAAAATCAATAAATTTAGCCTGTCCTATAGCCTTGAAAAATGTTTCATTTTTTTCAATATTTTCCCTTTTTTAAAAATAAGTGCAAGGTCTACAAAAGTAAACATTTGGTCACATCCCTGCTTTAAAGCTGGTGGCCTGTACTGTTTTGTAACTTACCAACTGGGCCATATAGATTTCCGATCAAGCCATTTGGCAAAGCAATGCTTTGAAATTTCAGGGCATGAACCCTTTTATGCCCATTGTAAAGAAGTCGCTGATGTTCTCCAGGTCTTGATATAGGCCTAACGGCACCGTCAATAAACCCAAAACAATTGGGCAGTGGGGCTCCCCTGGCTGTCACAGCATCAACATAAGTCTGCAGGTTGACAGGACTAAGGACCTCGTGATTCCAGTTTAGTACTCTGTTCCCGTGAACATTATACACAAAGTCAATCATTTGATTGGTGATCATGCTAAGAACTGGAACAGGTTTAGCGAATCTATGGACCATGTCTCCATATCTGCATGGGTAAGAAAGCCGCTTTAGCAGCATGCAGAGACCTTCTAGTCCATCACAAACAGAGCGCTGACTGCAGGTAATCGTGTCAGGGATTAGCAAAACTTCCTTCAGAATTCGTATATCTCGTTTTCCAAAGCGAAACTCTGCAAAACTCTCAGACTCATCAAGCTCTTCCAGGTCAAAAGGTGCGTACGAATCGTACGGAAAGTCGAGGTTTTTCGATGCATAGAGGTCGTACAGAACAACAAAATCATCATCATTGATAAAGCCATCGTTGTGATTAATTAGAAGTAGATTTCGGACGTTTTTGAAAGCCATAGCTAGAGCTACTTGTCAGATAACCAAAAATCGTCGTCTCCTAAAAACAACACACTGCTTAACTTTCGTTTTTCCCGCCGAGAACGAAAGCCTCGACCCAATCCTCCTTGGGTTACAAACGTCGTCGTCATGTATTTCGTTGTCGATGCTTAAGGTCCCTATTATTGGCCCAGCACCTAAAAAGAGGACTGGAAACTAGACATTCAAAGGCTTTTTTCTATAAGACCCCAGCCTCATCTCAAAGTTTCAGGATTTATTTTGTTGATACTGAAATGACAAATGTAAAGTTAAGGCCCAAGACTTCTTCAAAAAACCGTGTACGATCAATCTTGCTCAACGTCAGATCAAAAAAGCTCGCGATAAGTCAAAATTAATAAAAAGTACCAATTGTTATCAAAAAGACAATCGCAAGGACTGACCAAACAACGTGAAAAGACTGTAGTTACGATATTTAGACTGGCCAATATTCCGCCTGCGCGGATCCACGTGCCTTCTACTGCTTGCGACGACATCAGTCTTAACAGTCAAGGGCAACTTTGTCTGCTAACTGAGAACGAAGTGTACGACGTGTAAACGGCTCAGTAGTAAGTTTTAGCTCTTTATAGCCAGACAGTGACCAAAAAAGGCTCCACTAGCATTAAAACCGTCTTTCTGCAAAATTCAAACGATCGAATGGGTTAAACGACCTCCCCATGGTAGAAGGTGTATAACTGAATGGCGGAATAATTTCCTATCATGCATGTTAGATTTAAATCTGGAAGGATATCATGATAATAAAGACTTTATTAAGAATGGGAGTTATATCAATGTTAAAAAAACCTTGGTCTTTACAAGATGTCAAGTACATTAAGCTAAAAAAAGTATCCAAATAAAAATCAAGGTACATACATGAGATATCAAATCTACAAACTCAAAACACACAAACACCAATTTCAAATAAATATTAATAAAATAAATAATAATAATAATAATAACAATTATATAGCGCCTATCCAGTAATAGATCTGGACGCTTAACAAAGTGAAAAAATTAGAATTGAAAGTTGATTAAAATAAATTGAAATAAAACACACATAAAATCAAATACATCTTCCTAATGACTAAAGTAAAAGTTCTTAAAAAGGTGGGTTTTAAGTTTATGCTTAAAAAGACTTAGATTCTCGCATGAGCGTATGTCGTCAGGTATTTTGTTCCAAAATTCGGGGGCTGAGACAAAGAATGCTCTAGACCCATAGGTCTTAACGTTAAAGCTAACAGGATTCAGACTGAGCGTAGAGGATGACCAAAGCGATCTAGAAAGTAAGTAGCGGGTGATAAGGTCTTGAATGTAGGTTGGAGATTGCTGATGTAGAGCTTTGAGGGTAACTAGTAGAATCTTGAATTTAATTCGTTCAGAAACAGGTAGCCAGTACACCTATGGTTATTATAATCCCTTTGTCTTTTAAGACGTGTACTTTTTAAGTCATTAAAATGACTTAAAAAGTGCGTATTAAGAAGTAGAAAAAATAGTAATTTTCTTAAGGTTAAAAGAGAAGAGTTCCAGTCAGTCAGAGTCCGCTCCACTAGCCGTCCTTTGTGTCGTCATGCAACACTCCTGTGAAGAAGAGCGTTGCGTGACAACACAAAGAACGGCTGTGAAGCAAACTAAGTCATTCGGGAAGCTGCAATTTCAATTGTTCTCTGTTCGCCTGTTTTCCTTAGGTCTATTACTAAGTGTCATTGTCTGAGAAAGTGTTCCAGGGGCCAAAAGTTGAGGTCAACCGATTTGGCTGAAACTTGGCTGAGAAGTAGGGTGTGATGAGATATTTCAAAAGCCACTTTGGCTCACTTTTGTGCCATAAGACCCCACTGGTAAATTGTGCTGCCAAATGAATTTGACAATGAACTCTACTATAATAGAGCGTTCAGTTTATGCATGAAACTTTGTCCTCGAGGTATTGCACAGAGAGGAGCCTGGGGCTAGAGTTTGGCCAAAATTGATGTTAAAATTACAACCCAAAATAGCCATTTTTCAAACTTTCAGTATATTCACCTGCCTTCTTGCATAACTTCCATACCTATACCACTGTTTACTTTAGTCACCCAATTATCAAAATCAGTTGAGAAAAATTTGGCTTATTATGGTTTATTGAATTTTTGGAACAAACACTTCATGCCCCTCTAAGGCGAAGCAAAATGGAATTTTGAGCATAACTCAGGGCACAAACAAACCAAACTGTTGACAAGGAGCCCTTATTCTGTATTTGGTAAGTGAAAATGAATTGTCAAAGCCAAATCAGTTTCGTTGTTTAGAAATACACCGACTCTTACCTTAAAATTGATCTAAAACGAGCCTCTGATTAGTACAACAAACACATGATTTAGCAAAACAAGGGTGATTTTTTTCCTTTGAAAACCTAGTAACCATCATAAAACACAAATGATAATGTTCTGACCTAGATATAACGATCTTTTTACAAGGTGCTAAAATTTTTCTTTGATTTATATTCAGTTTCATGTCATATTTCTAAGCATTACTCCAAGCATGGAAAGTCTCCATATTTTGTCAGGCGCATTTTTTTTTAAAGTTTTCCCTGTTAAAGTTAGCTTAACAGAACGTTCGATAACATGTAATCTTCGTCTGACCTTGTAATAGCCTGAAAAGTTGTTGTAAAAATCCATCAGCAAAGAAACATGACCATACATAGATTATACAAAAAATTACGAGCTTCACTGAGCAGTATCGAGGAAACCTCTCTGATTTTCCAAGCCCTTTAGAGCTGAAAAAATGAAACTATCCATCCACAGTTAGGAGAGTTGGATAACAAAACGCTTTTGATGCTTTTTTAAAGAAAATAACCCAAACAAAGCCTTGCATTGAGATGATGCAATTGTTATTATATCGAATCAGAATTGAAAGTTTGAAAAATGACTATTTTGGGTTGTAATTTTAACATCAATTTTGGCCGAACTCTAGCCCCACGCTCCTCTCTGTGCAATACCTCGAGGACAAAGTTTCATGCATAAACTGAACGCTCTATTATAGTAGAGTTCATGGTCAAATTCATTTGGCAGCACAATTTACCAGTGGGGTCTTATGGCACATTCAAAATGCCCCCTGTAGGGCTGGATTTTTGATGCTCAAAGGGCAAAAAATGAGACCTCCGCTGTAACTCCAAAACTAAAAGTCAGAGAAGTGAGCCAAAGTGGCTTTTGAAATATCTCATCACACCCAACTTCTGAGCCAAGTTTCAGCCAAATCGGTTGACCTCAACTTTTGGCCCCTGGAACACTTTCTCAGACAATGACACTTAAGAATAGGACGTTTTTACTCACGTGGCCTGCAGATAAAATGTAAGTAAATTAACTGGAACGAACTGAAGGTTTTTACATAAGAAAATGGTTTAACTACCTGAGCAGGTTGCTTAGTACACGAGTAAAAAAGAAGAAGAAATTTAAAGCATAAGAAGTAAATTACTGTAGACTCAGTGTAAGGAAAATTTCAAAAACCTAGTTTGCGTATTAAGCAACAAAAATCTCGTGCTAAATCTTTACGGTTCACAAGTCTATCACGCAACGCGTTATTCAGAACACTGTAAGTAGCATCTGGGCCCTTTCTTTGTTTCCACTGTAACAACATGGCATATGCTTTCTCTGATATTTCATGGCGTCTATCATCAAATTCTTGCAAATCTGCTTCATCGAAGGATAGACGTCGCCCAAGCCTTCTCCAATCGACAGAAATTTTTTTGGATAGATGTTCTAATACTTTATTTGTTGGATTGCCTTCTATCACTGCAACTGCAAAAAGAAAAACTAATTCTGACAAATCGATCGAGGTATATTTTGTACGGGCTAGCTATGTGACGTGATTGTGTTGAGCTCAACTAACTGACCGAAAAGAAAGGATAGATTAGAGAATGAGTAAATGGTTGAGAAAATGAGTAAGTGGTTGAACCAAGAAATCTGCTTTTGTGATTTACAAACGATAGATCAGTAAATCAATAAAACTGCATGTGTATGGAACAGAGGTTAGGTGGGTGGGTCCGTGAGTGGATGGATGATAGAATAACTCGACCGTTGCATGAATGATAGAATGAAGGAGTGAGCGAAACAATGACTAAACAAACAACTATAAAAACTGACAATAAAAAATTAAAAAGATGTAAGGGTAGATGTTATTCATCGTGGTATGTGTATCGTTTGGCTTGCGATAATTACCTTGGTTATAATAAGGTATAGTAAGGTAAACGTGGTTCTGCAACTCTCTAACAAATAAGTGACTACCGTGAGACAAGCGAAAAACGAGCCCATCAATTAACAGATATTATGAAAAAAGTGTGTCAACTAATCAAACACAAGTTAATGAACTAACTAACTAACAGGATTTTCCATTTTAGTCTCAAGACAAAAACTGCTGGCATAACCAACCAGGAAAAAAGTACTACAGTCTACGGTGAACACTGACGTGAAAACAAAAACACAACTGTTTACCAGGCTGTCGTGCAAGTTCCCACATGTCCTGAAAAGACATGAATTAAAAATGATGAGAATTTATTGGAACGTTACAGTTGCCGAGAACTCCCGGGAAACATTTTGCGTGAACCAGTGAAGTCTGCGATTTTGGTGAACGTGAAAAAGTGAAAAAAATATATCAGATACTTATTATGTACGAGTTATGTTCCCCTAACAGGGACCATGGTCCTAAAGTAACAATGCCACCCTAAACTAAGGTGTGTATCTTAAGTATTGTCTCAAAACAACAGGCTAAAGTTAAGAAACAATTCCTTAAATGAGCTATATCACAATCTTCAGCGTTAATACCATGCAACACTGAAAACTGGAATTAATGAAACCCAAACTGAAAGTTCAGTTTTATTCATAATTATCCATTTATTCATTTTTTATTAATTAATAGGGATTTATTGTAACACATCTACATTAAAGTGATAACAAAATACAAAAGAAGGAAAAAGGAAAAAAAGAAGGAAAAGAGGGTTCAGTTTTGTTTAAAATTACTCTACTGGTCTCACACTCAAGTTAAACCACTTGATGGAAATGGGGTCGGTGATGACCTCCAACAGAAAAAAAAAAAATTGTCGGCAAATTGCCAAACAATGATCACGAAACTTCCTTGAAAATCATTGTGTTAAGAGGTCCTTTTAAAAGGAAAAATGGGAGTGAGGATTTTAGGTCTAATTTTAGCTCAGTTTTTGCCCAAAATTGCGAAACTCGGCACGACAATGCCCCATTTACTTAGGACGTACGCCTTAGTAAATCAGGGGCTTGATGTCTAAGAATACCCTTGAGTAACTTACCGAACTATCCGTACCCTGAATGGGTGTTTTTAAGTGCAATCTACACAATGGAGGCTCCCTGTGTTTTAAGGTCTTGTAAAATTTCACTCGTGCTACGTTTTCCCCGGCACAAAAATCAACCTCCAACTCTGCATCGTCTGGGTTGTGTTCCAAGAACCTGTACGAAAAATAAAATACACTACAATCATCCCTCGAGTTAAAACAAAAATGATAAAGTCCTCTTAAGCTGACAAAATAAATTATAGTACAAGGGAAGCCAAACAGATACATTCTTTCTAACGTACGGCCTGTTTACATGGAGGTAAGGGACCTCAGGTAGGTGAGGTAACCCCCTTAGGTGGGGTGACTCGCCTGTCCACATAATCTCTCTTGCTAATTTGATCACGTTTACATGTTAAGTGGGGGGTCTGGCAGACCAGGTAACCCCCTCAGCCGGGGTCAAATTTTCCCATGTGAACGTTTCAAGTTGGGGTAACCGATTTGTGTTACATCAAATTCGCGCCAAATACCTTTGGCGGAGACTTTACACCATTAAAAATGAAAGCTACACTACTGAGAAAGTTACAGAAAGAGTAGTAAGTGAGTAGAAGACCGCTAACCGCCAAAACATGTGGTTTGCCCGCCATTTTTGTGTTTACATACTTAGCGACCATTCGATAATCTTGAGAAAGTGCACCCCGGGACAGTGGGGTTCTAAGATTTCATGTAAACGCGGGTAGTTTTCACTGTGCCCACCTGAACGGGTAAACTCACCAACCTAGGGTCACCCACCTCCAAGGAAACAGGCCTGTCTGGCTTCCCTTGTACTATACAACGCTTGGTGAAACAAATGTAGGTGGGTCGTATAATATGCACTATAGAAATCGGTGAAAAAGCACTACGAGCTTGCTTTTGCTTTTGCTATTGTAAAATTTTGTTCAGAAAACAAGGTGTATTATGGGAGATGGCGACACAATCATATATTAAGACTTACCTAAGATATATTCGCTCCATGTCTTCTTCATGTAGGCATATTCCTCCCGATACTGACACGAATGCCTTGTCG
>CALNXI010001520.1:0-15000 GCA_942486025.1 Porites evermanni | reverse complement strand
CTGTAGTACTAAGTAGCGTAACATAAGCACTCGAAAAAAAAAATTGAGCAACCTTTGCCTATAAATTTAACCAAATGCACCGTTCACGCACAGCTATGAACTCTCCACACATTTTAACAGAATTTTACCCACAGCATTATGACGCCGCATAAGAAATAAAACCACAGTCTGTACAGTTTTTTCCACGTTTAACGCTGTATTGGCACGCGTTGATTATTTTCAGGATATTTATTATCGAAACCAAGCTGGATTTTGTTTCCTTTAACGATAAACATCTTCAAAGACGACGAAAATTTGTTGCCGAACGTGACTTTCCCATACTAAACTCTTACACTGGTCAGGTTTAATGTCTGAGTCACAGCAGGGACCAGAAATTTGTGACGTCATTAGTAGAAAGCGCTATTAACATTGTTTAAGTCTGATTAAAATGCGAATAGCTTCATCTTTGAAAGGAGAACTGACACGAGAATTCTTCTTATCCGCTTTTTAATAACAACTCGCTTCTGCGAGCGGCGCATGTACGACGGTAATTAGTGTCTTGATCTCAAAGAAACATAATTATCTACAACAACCCTTCAGTTTTTAACCTTTCCTTCTCTACCTTCCTCCTTCACTTACCCGGATTCTTCTTCAGTGACATTCTGTCCTTCTGCATCATCTCCACTACTGTCACTTTCATTAACAGACTCTCCTTCAATCTCTTCTTCCGATCTCTTAAGGAATCCTCCTATAGCCTCCACACAGGCCAACTCAGCCACTTGCTCATGTACCTCGACATCTTCTTTCTCTTCTTCTGCATAATCTTCACTCTCGGTTTCCGTTTCATTTACCGCAGACTCTACGTCAACCTGTTCGTCCGATCCCCCGTGGGATCCTGCTCCCTTGTCCTCCTCAACTGCCACACCAGCCGCATCTGACTCTTCTGTAGGCATTCCTTGTAATTCAACTTCAGTTCCCTGCGCAGATACAACTTCAACGTTTCCTTCAGCTTCGATTTCAGTTGCGTCTTTCTCTTCCCCAGCATCAAGATGCGAAATGAGTGGCTCGAACAAAGGCTTCTTTTCTAAAATAGGAATTTAAAAGGTAATGACAGAAGAATTACTGTCTATTTCTACACAGTAGCTAATGGTGACGATACGTAATTGGTGTCCGTAAAGTAATCAAATGGGAAACGAAAAAAATGTTCACACACAGCAACGGGTAGTTTAAATTATGCTGAACTGACAAACTCTTGTTCCTGTTCAAAAGCAATATCCTGAAACAATATGGCTTTTGCGCTCATATACCACACATCGAATTCTCTACAATTTTGTACCGTACGGTTGTGGGCCGCCCTAGTTCATCGTTACAATGCCATCACGGTAAAATGTGTCTTATATCAGATAAATGAAATCTGCAACGACACGTAATAACCGAAGGATAAAAAGTCAGCCATGAGCTTCATCAAAGTGATAAATGTGGTACATTTAATGACGATGATAATTATAGCCCCATTAAAACCAAAAGAAAGATAAAACATCATAAACTAAAAGACATGGGTAGGATAATTTAACAAAAATCATAATCATATGTTACCTTTGAGTTTTAGAGTGGCCCTAGGTTGTTTCTTCTCTCTCAAATTCTAACAAGAAAAATTAATAAAGACATATTGGATTAAACAGAATCCATCAAGAAATTGAGTAATTTTAATTGTCAGTAGATAAAAAGACCTTTTCAACTTTTCAAAGGATGTAGATATAATTAGTTATCTGTAATAACAGTAAAAACAATTTCTCATGGGAGTCCGAGGAAACATGTTTTAAATTTCCCAGGAATTGTGAAAACAAAGGTAAAATTTCATGTGTAAGGTTTAATTTTGTTAAAATTTGAAACTTTTTTTCTCAGGATCTCATGCGAAATTTTCTTTGGTGTTATTACAAATAACTAATTACATCTATAGCCCTTGACAAGTGTAATAAAGAATGCAATATGCTTTAAATTATTCTGGTAGAAGGTTTTTGTACACTGAAAATTAAAATTACTCAATTTCCTGATAGATTCCATCTTAATACCTTAGAAACTAACATAAACATGAGCACGTTTAACGTGCACGAGCTATTTTGAATGCTTCAGTGTAACCGTATCAACAATCTACCGTTCTAATCCTAAATTAAGAACTATTTTTGTGCGAAATTGGGTATCGCTGTACATTAATGAAAACGCGAGCCGCTGCGTACAGCTAAGTCGATCCTCATACTATGGATTCACTTTTCTTCGTTTTTCCTCCCCACATCTGCTGCAAAATAAACAAATTGTTTAAGCACTATGAATATGTCATACCTCGACACTTCGCGTCTCGGTATATGCCACCGCTATTCACCTCCCCTTTAGGGGATAGTTGTAGAATATTTATTGATTCATGACACATTTTAAAGTCAATTAAAAAGTTGAATATTTAACCAGACTTCTCCATAGCTGAAAAGAAACATATTTGTTCTTTGTGCGATTTGAATCTATTAAACATTCACATCCATATTTAAATGTTTCGACATAGTTTATACCATAACCTACGCGGAAACATACTTGCTCTGGTGGATCTAATCTCTCCTCTTTGTACAATGTGGCTCCAGAGGGACCGCTAAAAAATTAAGAAATAAGGTATCGTTACATCTGCGTTGGACATCATTCAGAGGGCAAATTCATTTACAGCATATAGGTATAACCGACGCATTTGCCTGTTAAAACAAAACTTCTCACAAGCAAATAGCCTGGTTATGAATTCACCGTAAAGGTATGGACAAAGAAGGAGATAAATTACTAACATTTAGGGCAAGCCTTCAAGCAAAAAAAAATTCTCACTCAAATACTGTCAGTTTACCTTTCCAAGTTTCCACGGTCTTCGCCTCGCGGCAAATGCACCCTGATAACTTTGAAATTAGGTGTAGAGTCTGGCAGGCCGATGGCGAAAACACGGTTGAAGGGACAGGCTGCTAAACAGATCACGCGACTTTCCACATCAATTTCAGTTAGAAGTTCACCAGATTTAACGTCAAACAGCTGAACGGTTAAAATAGAACCAGAAATAACACATGTGTCGTCACTGATAAACGTACAATGCCATAAATGGGAAAATCTAGAAGGACGTAAAATATGGAGCGTGTCATTACAGAAACGCGCCCATTCAAAAACGTCGATCGTGAAAATGCAAATAAGTGAAAAATGACGTTAATTTAGTGTCAATCAAGAAACCCCCTGGGTATATCCCTTTCCTGGTTATTGTTCCTGCTCAGACATCCGCAACATTTGCCTATTCTTCGATGAAGAATAGAACTTTATGCGACTAACAATAGCTCAGTCTGTTTAAAAACTGTCTAAATTTACTCCGAATTAGCATGTGACTTTTTGCTGTTAAACGCTTCAAAATTGAAAAATCCTCGATGATTGTTGTTGATTTTGCCGTAAATAATTCAATGCACTGACTTAAAATGAATTTTTACCTTTTACAAACTTCTTGGTGTTCGAATCGATCGATGAAATATGAGCGCAACCGATGCGTTAATAGTTTGTTTACATTTTGTCACGGGTTTTGGATAATATTATAAACCTTAAAATTTACGGGCAAATTCGACGAAAAAGCACTCTCACTTACATTCTTCATTTAAGATATTGATTTTAGCAAAGTATAAGGCAAAATTAAGAGCGATACTTTCTTTAAGAACGCTATAACTACATATTTAACGGCCAAACCTAGACAGCGATCTAATCCGTCTCTTGAAAACAACTACAATACCGCTTCTGATAATAATATTTATAAACGCTGCAAACATTTTTATTCAATCTTATCGAGTGATTTTCGTGAAGATGAGTTTTTAAGTGAAGAATACTTTGGTTTCTGATTAGCTTTAACTGTTTTGCCATCAAAACGATTCGCACGAGACTACCGAATTCGCGAGGGTTTTATGTTAGTGCACGAGGAAGAAAAATGCTTCTCTTTGCATAAACTTGAAGCACTGACAAAGACATTCCAACACTTAAAACAATGGCAACCTACTTCTATTGTTTCTGCATTGTCTCTTGAGGTGTGAGAATAGTTAACCGCTATGAAGTTCATAAGAGACCGAAAACGACGGTAGTCGCAAAGCCTAATGGGTACCCCACTTTTCACGGGCGACGTTTTTCAATGGGCGCGTTTCTGTAATGTTCCTGTTTCTGCATCCAAGACTAAGATGTTGCCAGTCGTGCTAATAACAAGGAACTGTTCCATAGGTGAGAAAGCCACACCCTTGTCATCAGGGTACCTGTTAATGCCTTCCTTTTCCCAAACAACTGTTTTGCCATCCAAAAGCTGAAGAGAGTAAGAACAAGGACGAAAAAACTGAGCTGCCTCAAGAGTCCTTTGAATTAACAGCTGACAGTAACTGTTGCAAGTAAGAACTTCTCCTTGTAAAAGTAGGATTGTTGACACCACTTTTCCACTGATTGTATCTAAGACTTTCACATCAACCTCTCCTACGACTGCTACTCGTTCCTCTGATATAGGGATCAGTTGTTTGACTCCAGGCAGGTAGGTCGACCTTTTGATTCGTTTAGCGAGGTTACCACTCCACAACTCAATAGTGCTTTTACTCGTTAAGATTAGGACTCCACCACTAACAGGACACAAAGGAAGGTACAGTATCCACCTGCAGTTTATCTCAGCTTCAATCATCCCACTCAACACGTCATAAGCAATAACTGATGTCTCACTTGCAACAAACACGGTCTGACCATCCAAACTGAGTGCAATCCCATTAGCTGAAGTAGCTACGCCTTGATCGTTTATTTTTACGTATTTACTATCCACCATTTGTATTGCATTCAAAAAGAAAAGTAGCAGACGTTGCTTGTCAAGACCAAACGTCAATCGATACTGATGATCTTTTGTGGTAACAAGATCGCCAAATAAAAACCCACAGTCATTAAAAGATTCAAAAGTCTCAGAATCACCAGACACAATCGTTAACGAAAATGTGTTGTTTGCTTCCTTTACAACCTTGAGACAAAAACAGGAGTGTCGACGTAAGTCTTCTACAGCGCAACAAAAAATGAATCGTTGATCAGGTGAAAACTTTACCATGCCACATACTTCTGGGGTGGTCATTTGTGTTAGTTTTCTGAAATTACACATCACATCATATAAACTAATCAGTCCCGAAAAATGTGAAATTGCAAGAAGCCTTCCATCACCAGACCATGCAAAAGATAAAATGTGTTCATCTTCAAGGATTCGATCAACCTCTGAGCCATTTTCTGAACTCCACAAGACAAGGCATTTAGAACTCTCAAGACAATTAGTTAGAATCTTGGTCTTGTCGCCTGAAATAGAGCAAACTGAGAATCTACAGTTGCATCCGGGAAAGAGCGGTTTCAAGTCTCCGTCCATAGTATAGGCCTGACTTAGAATCCCAGGTAAAATGCATTCCTTTGTAGGGTGAAAGAGAACAGAGCGTAATAATAAAAACGCGTCTACTGAAGGTAGTTTTCTACACACGAAGGACCACCCAATCCTCTTGAAACTCTTCTCTACTACTACTGGACGTGTCCACACTAGCCTGCCAGTCTGGAGTGACCACAGCTGCAGCATTCCGTTGTCACATTCACACACCATATAATCCAACTGTGGAGAGACGTCCAAACAGATCACATCAGATGAACAGTCAAATCGGGCTACAACACTTCCCTGCCGCGTCTCCTTATGAACAACCCCCATATATGGTATTTCAGGATATTTATTTCGCAAAAGATTTGACGCCTCAACAGTCAACACTTTTCCTCCTTGGTTAAGTATGGTTTGAAGAAACGTACGAGGGTTATCTCTAAGCAAACGGAGGTTCTTCCTCAATAAAAACAACAAGGTGTCCACAATACTTTGGTTATCTTTTGATAACAATGTAAAAATCCCCTGCTCTTTAAACCACAAAAGGTCTTCAGTCGCTAATGTGCTGTTCACGAAGGTCTTGGCACACACTACTTCTAAATCAATAATGTAGGCCTTTGTCACTTCGTCCAGTTTATGTGGCTCTCTCTTGACGCCTTCGTGTAGCATGTGATGTGCACCATGATACAAAGCGTACATCTCAGTGGCGCTAAACTGAAGGTTATCGACACCTTTAAGCTTCACATTTTCAAGTTCTTTAGTGCACAGGTACGCAAGTAAGCGATGACCCTCGTTTTCATCAATGATGAATTCGTGCTCCCCATAACATGAAATGTCGGTTAACCAGTCTTTAACTGACTTACGAATGACGTGAACACAATCGTCACGGATGGGCAGAAGTGCAGACACACTGCCCAAAGCTCGCAGCAGTTTACGTTTTGTTAGTGGTGAATCGGTATCTGGTACTAATACTTTAGAAACAAACCCCACTGGCAGGGGCTCCCTTGAAGCGGTAATGGCAGATAACAGATCAAGAAAATGTTCTTCCCTTATGTTGAATTCAATAAAAAGTTCACGTTCCAACGTTTAAAATAGGAATGATACACGACAGAAATTCCTGAGGGTGAACTGCCGACAAGGTCTCCCTCGTGGAAAATTGATGGATTTTCCGTAACCGCCAATACGAGAAAATGAGCGTACAGCATCAGTCCTTCAGATTTCAACACTAGTTGCTCTATGAACTCACTCATATTCTCTAGTTTGACCACGCGTTGAAGTCTTTTTAGGCAAAATACTCTGACGTCTTCTATATTCTCTGCATCATTAGATCTTAGTTCAAGCGGCTTTAAATGTTTTAGTTTCTCTGCAATGTGTAAGGCTGGACGCGTCGTGACGAGAAAGCGAATCCAAATAGGAAGCTTGCAAAACTGATTTGCAATCACATCAAGAAGTTCATTCTGTCCTTGATATTCGCTTTCATCCAAGCCATCTATCACCATGAGCATGTTTCTTCCTGGATCACCTACAGCACTGAGAGGTTTCTTGAAAAGCAACGCAAACAACTCCTCCACACCCATATTGTTGAGATCTGTACCCAGATTTCTTGACAGCTGTTCTGCTAGAACGTGCTTGTACTCTGGCAGGGCATGAGATAAGTGACGAGAAAGTGACTGAATCATCAACTGAGGTTTCGAGTAGCGTACATTGTTATACTGACAAAAGCAACTTCCTGATAGTCTGCCAGTCTCTTGCATTCGCTTACAAATCACGGCTGAGATGACAGATTTTCCCATTCCTGCATTTCCACTGATCACCATAACACGGTTTTGAGAGCTTCTGTCATTCAGCCAGTTCTGAACTCTGTCAAAGACCCACTCACGGGTGCCTTCTTGAAATCGCTCCGTATAATACTCAATGTCTCCTCCGAATTCCGACTTAGCAAGTTTTTGAAGGACCTCTTCTGACCTGTCCTTGTTTCTTCCGTCTCTTAAACTCTTCACTGTTTCTTTTACTTCCTTGAGACCTGCTTCAACCTCTTTCACGTTCTGACAAACTTCATCAACGCTTTGCAGTGTCTTGGCCTGGTCCAGACGTACATCCTCAACTGCTTGATTCGTTTTGCTCTGAGACTGATATATGTTCTTCAACTGTGACTTGAGTAGTTATAGAAATGGTTGTTCTGGGGCACTTTTCTGGAGCAGCTAATTTAAATAAAATTGATAAAATTCCTGAATATGTGGGACAATTCCGTAAAGAGTGGCTTTTTGTAAGAGGTGTTAATTATAACTTAAGGATTTACGTTTTATAATATAAGCTTAATATTATAAGACGTCATGTCTAACCAAACAAATGGTTTTCAGGGTTCTCAACCCTTTATAACAGATAAACAATTTCAGAATTTGTCTTTGGATGAAATAAGACATATAATACAAGAAGAAAGAGAAGAACTTAAGAAAGATTATAATGAATTAGAAGAAAGAAGAAAATTAATTAAACAATATCAAAAATTACAAAAAGCTAGAGAGAAAGTTAGAAAAGGAATTGATATAAAAAAAGAAAGGAAGAAAAAAGTAAAAAAAGAAATTAAGAAGAAAAAGATAAAATCATTTGAAGACTATTTTGAGGAATGTATAAAAAATAAAGAGATACCACCAGATACTCCTTCTTATTTACGTGAAGCTCTTGAGAGAGCTATTAAGGAACACAATCAAGGACTAATTAAAGAAAAATCATCTTTGGAAAACTTTGCTAACAAATATGTTATTAAAGGAGAACCTGGATTATCTCCAGTTGATTTTTTAAATAAAATTTATAATACTTTAGAAGAATTTTTTACATATCACAGAAACATAAAATTTAATATGCTTTTGGTTTGTTTAATGGAACAACAATTACTTAGTAAAGATCAAGGAGTAATTGGATTGAATGAAAGTAAGGCTTACTTTACATCAGGAATTCGAAAAAATTTAAAGTCAACAGATTTAAGTGAATTAATTGATATTTCTTATAAAAGAATTCTTGGTGATTTTGATGCTTATCAAGAAAATGGAAGTGGATGGTATTTTAAAGAGGTAGTTCAACTTGAAATTCATACTGTTGAGTTTAATCCATCTAAGGGATCATCTTACATTCCTCTCCCAGACTGGATATCAAACAAAAAAGCAATTGTTAATATTCAAGACAAAGATGAGAAATGCTTTCTTTGGTGTATACTTAGATGTCTTCACCCAAGAGAAAGAGATGAACAAAGATTAACAGGTTTAAAAGAATATGAAAATTCTCTTAATACTAAAGGAATTAGTTTTCCAATGAAATTAAAAGATATTACAAAATTTGAAAAACTTAATCCAGAAATTCCAGGTATTAATGTTTTTTCAGTTAATGAAAACAAAATTTTTTATCCTTTGAGAATGGCAGAGAGAGATTGTTTAAATACTATTGATTTATTTTTGTACGAAGAAGATGGAGTTTCACATTACACACTAATCAAAAATTTTCATCGTTTGATTAAGTCTCAAAAAACTAAAAGTCTTAATGGCCAAATATTTATTTGTAAAAGGTGTTTTACACATTTCGCTCAAGAAGAATTATTACAAAAACATATCTTATACTGTTCAAATAATGAAACAGTTTCTGTAAAAATGCCAGAAGAAGGTACAATGTTATATTTCAAAAATTATGAAAAGCAACTTCCAGTTCTTTTTGTAGTTTATGCAGATTTTGAATGCTTTACTAAATCAATAAATACTTGTACTCCTAATCCAGAAAAATCTTATAGTTGCAACTATCAAAAACACGAACCATCAGGATTTTGTTTTTACATTAAAGGAATAGTTCCTGATAAATCATTTAAACCAATTATTTACACAAAGACTAATGATAGTGATAATGTAGCATCAATATTTGTTAACAAACTTTCAGAAGTAACAAAAAGTATATATAATGATTTTTATCGCCGTCCAAAACCACTTAGGTTAAATAAAGAGGAACAAAAATCATTTGATAAAGCGGAAATTTGTCATATTTGTAGTACAGAATTAAAAGAAGATAAAGTAAGAGATCATTGTCATTTTACCGGAAATTATCGTGGAGCAGCACATAACAAGTGTAATCTTATGTGTAAAAAACCAAGAATACTACCAGTTATATTTCACAATCTTCAAGGTTATGATGCTCATTTGTTTATAAAACAACTTGCTTGTTTACCAGGTGAGTTAAATTGTATTCCATCTACGGAAGAAAAATATATTTCCTTTTCAAAAAGATTAAAGTTGGTGAGTATAAAGATAAATATATAGCGGAATAACTTTACCAATAAATTTTGAAATAAGATTTATAGATTCATTCAAGTTTCTTCAAACATCACTTGCCAATCTTGTTTCAAATTTACAACCAGATGATTTCCTTAGTACAAAACAAGTATTTAAGAAGGATGTAAAATTATTAACTCGAAAGGGAGTTTATCCATATGACTATGTTTCATCACTCGAAAAACTATCCGAAACACAATTACCACCAAAAGAAGAATTTTATTCAAAACTGAATGATGAAGATATAAGTGATGATGATTATCAACACGCTATTAATGTTTGGAATACTTTTGAGTGTAAAACAATTAGAGATTATCACGATCTTTACCTAAAGTCTGATGTCCTACTTTTGGCAGATGTATTTGAAAACTTTAGAAAAACTTGCCTCAAACATTACAACCTAGATCCAGCACATTATTACACATCTCCTGGACTAGCTTGGGATGCATGTCTTAAAGAAACAGGTCAAAAATTACAGTTATTACATGATTATGATAAGTTAATGATGTTTGAGCGTGGTATTCGTGGAGGAATATCCCATATATCAAAAAGATATGCAGAAGCAAATAGCAAATATATGAAAGATTATAATCCTGATAAAGAGTCTACTTATATTCAATATCTTGATGGAAATAATCTATACGGTTGCGCAATGTCACAACAACTTCCTACACATGGATTCAGTTGGATGAAAAATATAACAAAAGAAAAAGTGATGGACATCCTAGATAAGGCAAATCATAGTATGTCAAATCGTGGAAGAAAAGGTTATATATTTGAAGTTGATTTGGAATATCCTAAAAAGCTATGGAAATCACATAATGACTATCCTCTTGCACCTGAGAAGATGATTGTTAATGGTGTTGAAAAACTTATTTGTCATTTTAAACCCCGAAAAAACTATGTTGTACATTATCGTAATCTTAGACAATATCTTGAGATGGGAATTAGGCTTACTGCTGTTCATAGAGGAATATCATTTTACCAATCTTCTTGGATGGAGCCTTACATAAGAAAAAATACAGAACTTCGAAAAACAGCAGCTAACAGTTTTGAGAAAGACTTTTTCAAACTAATGAATAATAGCGTTTTTGGAAAGACAATAGAAAACATAAGGAAAAGACAGAATATAATTCTTATTGATGATCGTAAAAAAGCTGCAAAACTAACAAGTCGTCCAAACTTTGATAGAGCAACAATATTTGATAAAAATTTAAATGCAGTTCACATGAAAAAAACAGAAGTTTATTTTAACAAACCAGTATATGTTGGTCAAGCAATTTTAGATTTATCAAAAACATTAATGTTTGATTTTCATTACAATTATATCAAAAAGAAATATAGAGACAAAGCTGGTAGACAGATTACAAAATTTATTGGTCTTCGGCCAAAGCTTTATACTTTCAAGATAGAGGATGGGAGTTTAACCAAGAAGTGTAAAGGTGTAAAAAAGAGTGTTGTAAAAAAGAGAATAGATTTTGAAAATTATTTTGAGTGTTTATTTACCGGTGAAAAGCAAATGAGAACTATGAAAATCATAAGAAGTGAAAATCATGACATTTACTCAAAGGAAATAAATAAAATAGCTTTGAGTAGTGAAGATGATAAGCGGAAGGTCTTAGAGGACAAAGTAAAAACCCTTGCTTTAAGATAATAAGATAATAAATAATAAATGTCGTATACAGAAGATCAAATAAAAAAATATCTAGAAATATTACATAATTATAATAAACCAGTGGATGTAAGTAGAAAAGCTAAATGTAGTAATTGTCAAAGCAATAGTTTTTGTGTTGAATCAGGTTATAATATTTGCGATTCCTGTGGAACAACTAATGGTCATGTTCTTGGTTATTTTGACTTTAAAGAATACGATCGATTTCATTTTCGAAAAAAGAGTATTTATCAGAGAAAGTATCACTATGAGAAAAAGGTTGATCAAATTTCCAAAAGACTACATCTAACTGATAATGAAAAGTATGAACTTTATAACAAACTAATGATAATAGATAATCACGTCATGGAAATACTAAACAAACAATTTTGTAGAAAGAGAATGATAAACATTTTTTATCTAATCAAAAAACTTTTGGAAGAGATGGGTTGTGAAAAGTACAAACTAGTTTATCTAAAGATTAGTCCCCAAACTTTAGAAAATTATGAAAAGTGGTGGGATAGTTACAAATTACTAATTTGTGAAAGCACCAGTAAATAATTTTATATTTTTAAAAATATAAAATTTAATCTTCTAAGTAACTATATCCACTTTCAAATACTCTAAAAATATCTAAAAATGCTTTTGTTTTATAATATAGATCTCCATCTATTTCATAATTTAATTTTAAAGATTTAAGAGTTTCATATATTCCTTCTGTATCAATACCCTCATTTTCCATAGCACTTTTTACAAGTTTTGATAAATATTCAACTTTAAATTTTTTTCAAAATATGAACTATTTTCACCAATTATTAATATGTTATCTAGGAATGGTTTAACTAATACTTCTCTTTTTTCTTCTGTTATTTTATACTGTCTGTGTAATGTATTAATATGATTAAAAGTAAGATTTTCTAGGAATTCTTTTTGTACTTCTTTCATTTCTTTAAATTCTGAGAGTATATACTCATCATGTAAAAATTTAAACATTTCACTTAATACTTCTTTACCAAGACGTTTTACATCTTTTTGTTTTATAATAACAGCTGCCATTTTATTTATAGATTTATATTATTTTAATCCTTTATGAAAAATCCAATATATTATTCCAGTTAGATAACCTAATACTTCACTATTTATTGGAGAGTCAAATGTGTATACACATCCTCTTCCAATTTTGTAATGTTTATGAAAAGATTTAAAAGCCGCGTAAAACATTAGATGATTTTTTAGAATAGGATTATTAGATTTAATAGATCTATCTTCTATTCTATAAATTTTTTTTTCTATATTTATATTTTCTTTAAAATAAACTTCGTATAAATATCTATAAATGAGTGATGTTTTTATAAGATTTTCAGGATAGGGAAGATGTTTGTGCAAAGGATAATAATAGTTAACATAATGCACAATTGTGTTTAGCATTTTATATTATGGATTATAATATCCTATAAGTTTAATTAAAAAATAAATAAGGCTTAAAGAAATAAAATTAAAATATAAATGCAAGAGAAAAAATTCATTAACCAGCAACTTGGAATAAAATTTAACTCATACATTGATGAAGACTGTAAAGTTTGGTTTAAGGGAAAAGAGGTAGCTCAAATACTTGGGTACAAAAAAACACGTAATGCAATAGAAAAACATGTAAGTAAAAAATATAAAAAGGAGGCCCCAATTCGGGGCCCCCTTGGAGGAGAACAAAATTGTATAATAATCAACGAAGCAGGTTTCTATGAACTTGTTTTTAAATCTAAACTTCCAACTGCTATTTTTTTTAGAGAATGGGTTTTTCCAAAGTACTCCCATCAATTCGTAAATATGGCTATTTTAAAATGTTTAAATCCAAATTAAAACAAAGAGTAATAATTGAAGGAGTAAAATACTACAGACATCCAGTTTTTAGTAAATACGCTGCAAGCAAAAATGGAGAAGTAATAAATGTAAAAACTGGAAGAATTATTAAAATGATAAAATCTAACGGTTATTTATATTTTAACATTTGTGATAAAAAACTTGAAAAACCAAAGAATTACTAGCAACATCGTTTTGTTTTTGACGTTTTTCGAGGGCCAATTCCACGATTTTTTGAAGTTGATCACATAAACGAAATTAAATCAGATAATAGAATCAAAAATTTGCAATTACTTACACATAAGCAAAATGTTGAAAAAAGTAAAAATAAAACAATTATTTCTATTAATATTGAAACTGGAGAGGAAAGAAGATTTATATCTATTAAAAAAGCGGCTATCGAATTAGATATTAATGCTTGTAATATTTCTAGTATTTGTAGAAAAAAATCTAAAACAGCTAAATCAAAAAAAGATGGGTATAAGTATACATTTAAGTTTTTAGATTAGTTTTCAATATTTATCTAAATATTGAAAAACAGATAAATCTAAAAAAGATAGAAAAAATAAACATTTAAATATTTTATTCTTCTAAACTTTTTTTTTGATTTTTTCTTGTTTCAAATAAGCTATCTAAACAATATTTAATACTTCTTAGATTACTAGTATTATATTTAAATTGTCTACATTTATTAAACAAATCTTTGAGAATTTAGAGAATTTTTTCTATAACTTAACAAAAAAATACAATAAGATTCAGCTTTTTCGATATCAAATTCTTTATCATCTTTAATTAAAGAATCGATTTCTTTACAGATTTCTCTAGCTTCTTCAGCCAAAGTTGATTTGTAACTATCAATTAATTGTTCTTCAAATTTTTCAAATCGATCCATTTTATTGCTAGTAATTTAATCTTTAAACCTTTATATTAAATTTTTCATTATACCTACTAGCAAATCTATCTGCTATAGGAGACTGATCAATTATCATTTCATCTATTAGTTTCATACGATCAACAAAATCTTCTTTACTCCACTCATCACCTCTAAGAGCTGCACGAAGTTCAACGAGTACTTTTTCATAAGTAGTAAATGCAATTCTTGACATTTCAATTTTTCTTTTGTAATTCTTTTTCTTTCCAATTCCCGCCACGACAACTCCAGCACCATTTACAACTCCTAGAACAATGGGGTTTAGTGTAATCCCACCAGTAATAGTTCCTATTGCAACCAGGCATATTCCAGAAATTGTAAACACGTCATCAAGAAATTTGTAACTCTTATAACACTTTTTGTAACACCAGTATTTCTTGTGATAGTGACTATAAAAGTCTTTTAGAGTTGTGACGTCTGATTCTGACAGAGATTTATCAATGTGATTAAATTCGAAGATATCTTTCATTTATTATTTACACTATATAACTTCCACTTAACTTTTCTTGAATCAATACTTTGTGGAATTGAGTAGTCAGTGTCGTAAAAGATTGTAGAGTACATTAATCTTAATAACACTCCATCTTCAGTTGTAAACTTCCAACGTTGATTAGTATTGTAATTAATAGCTGGTATAGTTAATGTTGCGCTGTAGTTACTTATTGAAACTTTTGTGACATTTGAATTAAAATCTTCTGCCAACCATAAAACAATTATTTTTCCGGTAAAACTACTTAGCATGGTAAAATTTTGAGTTGTTTTGTTGACAGTTAAAGTTACTTTATTGTTTGATTTATTATAATCCAATTTTACTAAAATATTATTGTTTGTTGATAAATATTTAGTTAGGGTAAAA
>CALNXI010001519.1:100495-121438 GCA_942486025.1 Porites evermanni | reverse complement strand
AAGTAGCGTACACAGTCTCTCAAGAGACAATCCACGGATTCCAATAAATCCGTTGTCGGGTAGGCAACCACCACCATTACTTTGCGGGCAATGAATAAGAACCAAACCTTGCTCGAAATTAACGCGGCCATCAAGGCCATGCTTGATTCAAACTGGAGTTACTTTTCACCTCTATCGTACATGAAGTGGTTTATTACTGACAGTATAATTCGGTGCCTGTTATACGACAACTTTCTGTGACCCTATAATACAAATGTTTGTAACGCATGTATATAACAGCCTGTGTATATGGGCTCGTGTTGTGCGCATACAAATGCGCGTTTGCTAGGCGTATGTTTGCGTGGAACGGACGCATTAGAGGAAAATGAACAAACACTTGGGGAAAAACCCAAAAAGCAGGAAAGATCGCAATATACGTGGCAAAAAACCGCATGTATATCGTGTCATAATTTTGAAACAAATGGCCAACCCATACAGTTAATGGTCAGAAACTCTAGCTATTGACATAATTGGTTAAGTAGGTCATGGTGTTATTGGTCACCTGCCAGTTAAACTGAGATAATATTGGCTATAACCCTGCAATAGCAAATTTGACACGTAACTAACACAGAGGGAAGTTAAACAACTGCATTCAATCAAACAGGCCAGAGAAAAACACAAAAAAAAAAAGAAGTAACTTTGCCTAGAAAACGCCTTTAAAAATCTTGTTCCACCACCCTCCTAGCCTCCCAATGCACAAGTTCTTAGGGATTCATCATGCGTTCCTTCCTCGTGATCAGCTGCTGAAACAAGCGGTTAATTCCTTTCATTTTGTCTTTCAAGCAACTCGACTACATGTATGACGGGAATTAAACTATTATGAAGGGAATTAATCAATTCGTGATGGGGTGAAATGAAACAGACCTCGCAGCGAATCAATTGCAACTTCATGAAATGAATTTGCAGCAAAAACGACCGGGCACCCTTTGATCACACATAGGGAAGAAAACTATATCCCTGTCGGTAATTTACAATTGTCATGTCTTCATCGCTGTCCCAGTTCACTCCATTTAAGGGTATGTGTCGATTGTCTACATTTCATTTACCTAATGTCCCTGTATCAAGTCATGGCACTCGTCGAATTTACCTTACACGAATTCTTGCCAAGTGTTTTTAATCATTTTCGGATGGGACTTTCGATTTTAGTAAGTTCCTTGAAACCTATACAATGAACATGTTCTTGAACTCAGGCCAGTTCTCTTTCTTCGTTAATTCGCATTCAGGCTAGGAGTCTTGGCTTGTCTAGTTTTCCCTTCTTGGTACATAGTGCAGTTCAATACACGTTTCAACGATACAACGCTGATGTTAAAATGGGTTTTTGAGTAGATTCAACTTAAACTTAACCAAACCTCACATGTTTGTCATACACGAAACCATGTTTGAAGGATAACTGCTTCGCGTCCTGTAGACTTCCACGTACTTTCACGGCCCAGATATTTCTATACTTCTGTTGCGCAGAATCAACCGTCCCCATCAAATATATTATCCAGAAGAAATAACTTAAAATATTTGTTTTCGCGACCGCCATCGAGATAGAAACTTCCCGCCGTAGTCGTACACCATGCTTGTTATCACCGTCCTTGTTGGCCTGGCATAAATATTGTTTTCGAGGGTTGAGTAGAGGTTTTTGAGGTTTTTGTAGGGTTCTGAGTAGATATAACTTAAACTTAACCACAGTTAAAGAATGGAAGTACCGTACTCACATGTTTCTTATACACGAAACCATGCTTGAAGGATAACTGCTTCGCGTCCTGTAGACTTCCACGTACTTTCACAGCCCAGATATTTCTATACTTATGTTGCGTAGAATCTACCGTCCCCATCAAATATATTATCCGAAAGAAATAACATAAAATATTTGTGTTCGCGACTGCCATTGAGAGAGAAACTTACCGTGATCTTCGTATACCATGTTTATCACGGTACTAAGTAGCCTGGCCTTGTTTTCGAAGGCTACACTCTTTGTCGCCCTTCCCTTAATTTTTATTGACGATAACCTGTTATTTAGTTCTCGTAGATTCGATTATTAAATCTATTACTAGCAAAAAAGCGCAACACTTGATATCCAACTTCGAAGTACGACGATGAGCAAAATCGGTGATGGGTTTTATCAAATAAATATCAAATCATCCTAAGGGGAAAATAAATCGAACGCGGAAGTAAACTGCCTCGAAAAGCTACGTGACCCGAATATTGTAAGGGAAAGTTCATTTAATATGACAAGGTGGGGGGATGAAGATATTGAAACTCGAAGCTTGAAATTTTAGCAGCCCCCCTCGCTAGCGGTTCAATTTTTTAGGAGCCCCCTCCTTGGTAGTCGAAAAAATTTCGTTTCAACTTTCCGACGTTAGTGACATACAACGAAAAATAACTTGACATTTTACTTACGCCTTCACAAACTTATCTTTGGTTAAGAAACACTTAACAGCTTTTTAAGTGTTACTTAACGGCCTAGTGTAAAGACAACCAATATTTATTTTGAGTCCTACCACAGGTAACCCAGGCTCACTGTTTGTGTCACGTACAGGTTTCATAACATGAGTAAATATATAGAGAACATATGGGGCGAAGTTTCGGTCTGGAAATTTGCTAGAAAATGGAAATAAAAATCGATGAAACTTACCATGTGGCGAGTTGTTGTTGTCCTTAATATGCACACGAAGTTTCGTGAAAAATAGTCTGCCACTATACTATGTAGGAAAGACGAAGACTATTTTTGTCAAATTAAGGACAACAGCAACTTGCCACATAATAATTTTCATAGATTTTTATTTCCATTTTCTAACAAATTTCCAGACCAAAACTTCGCCCCATATGTTCTCTATATTTACTCATGTTATGAAACACGTACTTGACACAAACAGTGAGCCTGGGTTACTTGCATCAGCTGGTACATCGGCGTTTTCCAAATAATTCAAAATTAAAAAATAACTAGTTTTAACTACACGACAACAGATTAGGTTGTTCCGTCAAGAAAAGCTGTTCAGTGGCTGAAGGCTACGTGACAAAACTTCAAAACAAGGTGTTCTTTCCTGACCTCGTATCAGATAAACAGGTAGTGAATTCGACATTCGGCTCATCTTGGCAAACGCTAAGCATAATCTTGTTGCCGTGGTAATCGAAATTCTAAACTTTTAGCATGGATGGCGCCTAACACGGTGTCGTGATGCCGGGATCCCAGCTAACCGCGCTGGAAAGTTTCAATTATTATAATTCATCACTCTATAAATAATAATTTTAGACTCTTTATATTATAAAACAGCTGGAGGACCGCGGGTAATGCGCCCGGGGGTACTTCCATATATGGGCTAAATAGGTAAATTCCACCCGATATAGGACATTGTTTTCGAGGGTTTCAATCCTTTCGGGTATCATCTCATTTAATCCTAACATTGTTGGCATTGTGGTCCCGGTGCGATCCTTCAGAAAGGGTGCCTAAACTGTATCAGCTGAAACTGAAATGCGGAAATGACCAGCTACACGAGAAACAAATCAAACGTTTAAGTGAACTATCTTTTAGCGTATTAAAAAAGCGATTAAATGAAGGTTTTTGTGTTGCTATTAAACTCTTAACTCTTGTATTTCTCTTGAAAATTATATCATTTTTTAAGGTTTGGGACTTGGGGTATTTATTTACGTCTATCTCATCCTTAAAAAGAGGTCTGGGGTTAAGACCCTGGGCGGCACGCACCTATCTCAAATTTATGGAAGTATCCTACCAGCCCCCCCCCCCCTCCCTCTCCAGAGTGCCCCCTTAAGTCCAGGTCACTAGATTACGTTTGACTTTAAAGTTTTGCAAAGAGCTAGGGTCGCTAAAATAGTTATATCAGTTAAATAAGACAGTTAATGATTTTATACAGGGAAAATTATTTATCGGCCTGGTAGCGAAGTGGCAAGAAAATGGAAATAGCATATGAAGTTTCCGGGATCCTCTCTGAGTTGTGAATTTCGTGTCTTTTTCATAAGCATTTAAAATAACAGTTCAGAAACGTTCTACGTAAGTCTCTTCCAGATGGCAACGACTGTTTACGAGGGAAAAATTGCATCGGTCAATCCGCGAGAGGAATGGGGTAGAGGAAAGTCCTGAATCATGCTTATTTCAATAGGCCATTTCCGAGTTCCCCCGGGCCTCTGTATCAAAACAAGGTTAAGTGATCAGCCTTTTACATGGAAACGATTTTTCATTCTCATGCAAATTTCTACTCATTTTCACAAGAAAGGTTGTGCACTTGGCCTCATTTTGGAAGTGAGGGTTTTTGGAACTCGGAAGTGGCCTATTTGCGTCTTTGTTTTTATGCTTTTATGACCCTTGCTCGCTTGCCAATAAAGCTATGTTCTGAACAATGTGCATTGCTAAGGGTGAGCTTGGTTTACTGGGAGAACTGAACGTACACCATCATTTGCCGTAATGGCGCGCCCTAAAGAAGACATTGTTTCTCAAGCAAATCAGAGCCATTGTATGCAACAATACTAGCACCTTAGTGTCTGTCCTTCGTTGTTTGCTTATAGATAGCATGAACTACACTCTCCTTATCGGTAAAAAGAGCACCCTCTTGTTTTTTAGTTCACTAGACCATGTACTGAGGGCCACAACAATAAAAACATTCGAGAAAACAAATATTATGTGGTTTCCATGTGTCTGGCCATGTACCATAAGCCCAGTGTTTGCCAAAAACAGTACTATACCTAACCCACTAGACTGTGCAGCATCAGTGAAAAATTGCAAGTTATGAGAAGTTAACCACTAAGGGCCTCAAAGGTCTTGCAAGAACTACCACAACCCATGGGGAGACAACATGATAGTTCCCTTCCCATTGCATTCTCAGCAAGTGGTAGTCTGAAGGATAATGCGAAAAGCACTCCGACCATGTGTCTTAGCAAGAGTACAACCTCTGCCTAAACGTTTGATCAACCTTAGCAAAGTGTACCGAACAAAACGCTTGCGGGATAAAGTCATTAACCAAGGCTCCTAAGAGGAATGTAAGATGGTGAATCATTCTAAATTCACCTTTCTTGGGGATGACTCCCAAGGTAGATATTCTAAGGTTAGGCAGTAGGGGTTCTGAGAAAGGTCCCACTGCAAGACCTGCTTAGATCTCTTTAGTTAACTTTTGATCAACCCTATCTGGGTGCTCAGACGCCGAAACAAGACTATTGGAAAACCGGCTCTCTTAGGGGCCATAATAATGTAAACGAAAACCCCGTAAAAGCCACTTAATAAATAATTACAAAAACTTTTCTGGATAACCTGGTAAGTGTGCTGCTAAAGTCCTTGCTTTGACCGGAGATAGGAGTGTTTCAGACGTAAGGGGGTGCAGTTGGGAGTGCTCTGGATGGTAAAAGATGTTTTGGGCCCTGTATTTACAGACGGCTGTTTGGAGGCTTGTTTGCATTTGGAGATTGGGTGGCTGTTTCCAAACCAGAAACACTGGTGTTTGTAAGAGCATCCAGGACATGCAATCCCCATATGAAACTTCCAACAAAATCCCTTTGGGATAAATGACCCCCATTGTTTACTTTTTTCTGACTGGGTACTAAGTTTGGGATGGAAGGGAATGAGACCTAAGCCATAGCTCAGCATGAATTTGGTCCAAAGGGGCACCCAAGGTGTCCAGCAGCATGGTTACTCAAAAAAGAAGGAAAATAGAAACTCAGGATTGAGAAAATAGGAAACTTTGTATTAAAAAATTGGAGAAAAATAGGAAAATCAATGTAGTACTTTCGTCGACAAAGATAGCCTCCCCGCACCTCATCAGGGTTATAATGAGGGCTACAAGTCCTCAGCTTCCACGTTCGCAGGATTTAGATCAACTTTTGCGGCTTAGAAGGAATGAAAATGATCAGTAACGTTTAGTTTATTGGCTCAGTTACGCTGTAATCAGAATGATATGCTTGACTACACGTCAAGCATAGTTCGATAATCAAAGGTGATCATAATTATGCAAGTTCCCTTCCAGTTGGTGTCCAATCTTTGAAAAGCTTTGAAGAGTGAAATTTCTTACGATTGCGTTATCATTGAAGGATATCAAAATAGGACTAAAAAGTCCTATGGATAGCTTTCCTTCCATTAATATGCAATCGGTAGCTGGTTGAGAATACATTCAACTGTTTCTAAGACGGACACCTTGGGGACCTGCAGCGTGTGTCCATCTTACAGAAATGTCTGTCTTATAGAGAGTCAAATGGAGGAAGTAAAGAAAGGCAGGGACCAACTCTGAGTGTCCGTTTTACAGAGGTGTCTGTCTTATAGAGGTGTCCATTAAGAGAGAGTAGACTGTATGCTTCATTGAGTCAAAAGACCGCATAGTTCTGAGTATGGAACCAGACTTTCCACGGTGTACGCAAAATGACACTGATCTTTTTGGTACCAGATTGTAAGTGTATCATGGTTAAGTTCTAAGAACGTAACTTTCTGCTTACCTATGACTGCAAGACCGGTTTTGCAACCAAAATATTAGATCCTTCGTCAGTTGCTTAGGTATAGCTGTTAACAAGGGTCACCAAGAGAGGAAGTGCCGTAAACTACACTTGAATCTGTTCTTTTCATGCAGCATCCACAATCCAGCTAGTGATTGGTTTTTTCAAAGTCAACATACTACTTGCTTTATGATAAATATCACTCCAAAACACATACAACTATAATCATTTATATTCCATTTTCAATTGTGTTACAAATTTTGGGTCATCCTCAGTGTAAGAACCTGTTAAACTCACAAGTGATGTAAAACAAAGGAAACAAAGAAGTCAACAGAATAGAATGTAGAACAACAAAAGGTGCGAAACGAAGGAGGAGTTCACAGGTTCTTACACCGAGGTAATCCCAAATTTTGGCTTCACCAGCTAAAAAAAAAATAGGAAAAATCGGAGATTTTATTTTAAAATAGGAGAAAATAAGAATAGGTTCAAAAAATAGGAAAAAATAGGAACTGGACACCCTGGGTACCCTGTGTCTGCCTAATGCTATGAAAGTTTGAGTTGTAGAACCTCCTAGCTCTTTGACATGACTAACCCATACTTCATGAGGGCCGAGGCACCATGAGGGGCTTTTTCTCAAGAGATGGCAACAAACGCCTGAAAGCCCGAGACCCACTGCTCATTTGATTGACCAGTCTGCCACTTAGGATTGAGTAATAAAACTAAAGCTGGTTTGCCACCATCACCTTCCTCTACCCTGAAGGTATAATGATCATCAGATTAAGTAAAGCTACTATTCAAAAGTAGTGCAAAGTCCACATACTCATTGGACCACATTTCTTTTTTGACCTTATTGGGCACAAGATGTGTTAGTGGCACAACAGCTGACAGAAAAAGGTTCTCACTTTGAGATGCGGCACTAGGTAGTAACGAACTTGTGACTCACTGTACTGCATTGTTGACCATCTTAAGTACAGTCTGGTCAGCATTGGTAGAGGAGGGGTTTGCTTCTACCAGGCCCAAACCTTTGAACATGAAAGTGGAATGGGATCCAGAACGAACTGCACCTCCGGGACTGCTGTGGCTGCTGCAGATGGTGAGGGATGCGAGACTGGGACTGTCATTGCTGCTGCTGCAGATTGAAGGGGTTGTGCAACATCCAACAATGCTTTTGATACTGCTGCTGAAATAGAAAATGTCAGAGTGGCCAGTACTTCTGCCAAAAGGGTAAGTTGCATTGTTGCCTGGGCAGCATTTGTGGGTTCTACAACTGAGCCCACCGAAGAAGGGATGGAGGTGGCTGCACTAATGAGTGCACAGCAAGACGTCTTTTGTTAACTCTCTCTGTATAGCTTTGTCCTCTCTTAGGTGGCATTCTGGTAACTACAATAGATTCAACATTAATATGCTTGTCAAAAATTACAACTGAAAGTAAAGTTCTAACAAGAGCTTGGAAAAAACAGTAGTGCACTGCACACCCGTAAGACAACAGAAGAAACAGCCACATAATGGCACCCTCAGCTAAACCATAATATATAACCAGAGAGGATGACAGTATCAAACAAAACAATCTGGCATAAATAACTACCATAACACCACAAGGTAGCTATAGGCATACAAAGTGTTGCAAGAGCACAAAATGGTACATGAATGGCACAGAGCAATAACACTCCCGCCGAATAAGTATCATGACCCATGCTGACAAAAGCCAGAACCGTACATCCCTCATAACAACCAGGGTGGTGACAATATGGCCACCCAAAACCAACAAAACTGGGGCAAACCAAATATTTGCCTTGCAGCTGACAAAAATAGCTATTATTAAAACTACTATTATCTTTTTCTATAAGTGGTGTAAGAATTTGGAACAAAATTCCTCTTACGTTACATGAACAGCGCAAAGACCCTTTCCAGCATAAACTACATAAGTTTCTGGTCAAGGTTTTGGAGACTGAGAAGGTGTATGTTGATATGAGTGCCATTACCAGTTCCTACCTTAACTCCTTATTCTGTTAAAGTGTCCTCCTTCCTTAAATCCATAGTTTTATTTAGTATCATACTTGTAATAATTTTATAATTTACTACTATCATTTCCAATTGTGCTACCAGTTATTTCTTAATTTAATTTTTTTTAAGTTCGTTTTGTTTTTGCTTTCACTCTATTCACTGTCTTTTTTCCTGACTTTTTAACCTTGAACTTTGCAGTTATTTATAGGAGACAATTATTAAATTGTTGCCCACCTATAATAGCTCTTCTAATTGTGGATAACATAGTCCTAAATTATTTACAAATTGAATAAACTGTTGCTGTTGTTGTACCAACAGCTGCAGCAGTGAGCAACACAACTAGCTTACTTATTACTATGTATTAAAAGAAATAATTGGAACAAAACTTGAAACTATTAACTCTTTCACTTGGGAAAGTTCTCACAAAATGGCTCCCCCATAGCTTTGGTAAAGGGCCTCACTTCCCATGTTGTAAAAAAGTATTCCAATGGATACATATATTGCATTAGTCATTGGCTAAAGGTAAACCCCCATTCTGCCAACCCTCACAAACTGTATTTGCCACCACACCAGACAGGGCTTAAAAATGGTTGATTGGTTGAGAGATAGTGACCTAAAAAAGTGATCTCACAGTTACTTATTGTCAATATGGCCGAGGATCAGTGGCTGATTGGGAGCTACAGTGTTTATAAAAAATATTGATTATAAAAAATTAGGTGTTTATAAAAGGTGTTTATAAAAGGTGTCTATCAAAAATTCTGTGGCCGAAAATACCAGTGCAGCCAAATTTTTCCTTCCTCTTCCTCTTGTGCACTGAGGTTGGAACCAAGGCTGTGCTCAAAGGAAAATTGAAGGGAGCCCAGTGCCCTGACCCTGTAAATTTCAGGGTGCCCAGATTTTCTAGTCGCCCGAGGGCCAAAAAGTCAGGTGCCCAGGGCCACTGGGCTCTGCTAGAGCACAGCCCTGGGAACCATCCAATAAACTCATTAATTTTTCAAACCTTCTACCACTAAGTGTATGGACTGTTGATCTTATTTCAGGTGGCAGTGCCCACACAGGAACATTCCCTATTTTTGTTATGGTTCAATAAAGACAAATAGTTCAGTAACCACATTACAAGTTCAGTAAACATACACAAGCCTAATGACATCCCATTATAAGTCCATGGCCATCTATAGTCTTAATGGTATTTATTTTTAATAGGCCTGGAAAAATATGAAAAAACTGATAGTTCAATGACCACATATCAGTTCAATAACTACAATAGTTCACAAACCACACAGCAGCCCAGTGCTACAGGCAAATATGATTCAAGGAATTGAAATCATCTACTTTAATTCTTTGGGGAAGGATGTGCAGAGGGGATGGGGAATAGGCTGACAAGGCAGTGGTCTGTATTTACACAGCCGTTTTTAAAAATATATATTTTACAAATACATTTATACATATCACTCTATTGTTTGGCATTGCAGAAAGACCTGATAGCTGCAAACTGTTAAAACCGTCATTTAAAGGGACTGTGACACGGTTCTGCGCATGCAAGGCATTTTGAGTTCTAGTCTGGCAAACCAGAAATCAAAAGTTGACTTCCGGTGAAGAATTTCTCTTCCATCGACCTTGAGAGGCCTGAGAAAGCTTTGGTTCATTTTGGTTCAAGTTTTAAACGACATATTTTGTATTTTCATGCAAGTTAGCGAGAAATTTGAGGTCATTCCTGAGAAGTGCTTAACACTGACCTGACGCAACGTGAAGAAATTTGTTCATTTGCTGACATTAAAAAGGCAATTGAAATTTATGCTCAATTTTGCATTGTTCTCTTGGGATTATCTGCATACTTATTCGCTGTATCTCTCGGTCACCGGTCAGGCACTATATGCAGATATTTGTAAGTTTAGATTGGGCGAACAGAGAGATCAGTAATATAAGGTTTATTTACATATTTTGTTTGGTGATTTACACAGGAAATAATAACAGATTCCCATTTTTGGATATTTTAGAGTATTTAAAGAATACCCACAAAAATCCCAAATTTGGAAGAGTGAGACAAGTCCCAACCAGGGAACTTGGTTATGCAAACCCGAGACGAAGTCGAGGGTTTCCATAACTGTCGAGAATTCTTCCAACCCCTCAAGTGTTTATATCAGGATATGCGAACACAGGAAAAAAGTTTTCTATATTGCTTTTATAAAATAACTTTCCAGAGAAAAAAAGCAAAACTCTCTTGTTTACAGCACTGATTAAAAGATAAATTCTTACCAGTCGCGAAGTCTTGTACACGCGTAATTAGTCTTTGTTTTGCAAAAAAGATGCCTTCCAAAATACGGGCTTTTCTCGCTTAAAATGCCAGCTCAAGCTAAAAAAAAATTGACACAGCATGTTTCTAAAGATTTTTCAAGTTTCAGCCGATGAGGAAATGGGTAAATAAAGTAAATTTGCCGAGTTTTCCAACTCAAAACCTTTTTCAAATTTGTGCTTGCGTGATAAAAGCGCGAAAAGCAAAACATCTTGACGTCACAACCACGTTTACATACCTCATGCAAACACGCCTCTTAGCCAATCAGAGCACGTGTACTATCTTAGTTATTTTATAAACATCAATGGTGCAAATTTTACATTTATTTATGATCAATCTATGCACATGTTTTGTTTGCAGTTGTGTACAAAAAACTACAATGGCTACCTTAATTTTTTTTAGAAGTATTTGTTCTCTTTCTCTTGCAATTTCCTTTTCTTCCTTAAGGATTTCAATCCTTTGTCTGAGTTCTCCATACTTTGAGCTCTGGTCTATGGACGGTCATGAGCAACAGTTTCATCTGTTTTCTTTAGTTTTCTCCAGATGGTACTTTTGCAAAATGACCGCAGGATTGTCCCTCTACATGTATACCCTTATACAAACAAGTGTTACCCCAACAGGCCAGAAGCGAGCCTTTTTCTGAGGTTATGCTCATCATGAAAACATAACAATCACAAAAAAAGATTAAAAATAGGCCAATGACAGGCTGGTTATAAGTAACAGCCTATTAGTATTGTTATTCTCATAATTTATATATAAATTATTCACCAATACAGAAACCCCTCAAAAAGAGGATTATTAGCCGGTGTGGTAAAAAACAAACAAACAAACCAACAGCACAAGACAAAACAAGTACTTACTTGATTAGTTAGTACATGTACATATAGCTCAACTTCAAAACAGTGTGTCCAAAATCACTCTAACTGTTGTTGATTAGAGTAGGCGATGATTAGAGAAGGCGAGTTTACTCTCTAACAACATAGGAGACGCATGCCACCAGCTGCAGATTCTGCTTGGCTAAGTGAATAGCTCACAATGACAGCAAATGAAAACAAAACAAGATACACAACAAAGTTGCATGAAGTTTATTAATTTCAAGTTTTCCAAACACTGTCACTTACAAAACAAAGCAAAATTAGACTTGACAACAGAGTGCACAAGACTTTGTATGCCTAAATATGAACTAATCTTTCACCTATCGGCCAGACTCCTATTACAATTTCATTTACGAGCCGCAAGAGAAAGGACTGGAAATGGCAAAAACAGAAAAATACAGAGTGCTACACTCACCAGTTGCTCCTTCATTTCTTCTTCATGCAATAACAACAATGTCCACGAACAAGGAATTAAAAATATTCATCAGAGCGAAAAAAAAGTCATTTTTGATATGTGTTACAGGAATAAAAAAGCTCCTAAAAATTGTATTTTAAAACCTTAGAGCAGTTAAAACCACCTTAGTATGCAACAAAACAGTACCTCAACTGAATTCTAAAAAGTTCTGTTCAAAGGAGCTGATCATGAGTTGATCGCTTCATAAAATTGAGAATAGCCTTCCAATGTCTGCCACTGTGTTTCAAACCCAAACACTGGTCTTCGTTGTGTTCAGTGACACTGAAGTTGAACGCCTTGGTCAAGAAAGATGTTGCATTGCAACATCTTTCTTTAAAATGACGTGTAAAATCTTGATTCGTCGTCCACCATTTTCAAGAAGGCGGCTTACATTTTAGTGTGAATGTCCCCGAAGCATGTTTCATTTCGAAAATAAAGCAATTTGAACTTCCAAGTTTTCAAAGTGCATGACACCAAAATAGGAATGCTCGTTGAAAAACGTCTCTTCTCTGATAGCAGCTGCTCAAAAGGTCTCTCTTGGTTCGTTGCAGAAAACAACGACATGTCATTCTTTCAATTGTTTCAGTATTGTTTGGGGTCAGGGTTAGGCACCATTAGTGACTACTCTTCCGAGCAGCTGCTACGTGACCCCTTGATTTTCAGCAGCTTAACCATTTCAAGTATTAAGAAATGTGTTTATGCACACATATGCTAGCGCTTGAATGAAAAGAAAGGGCTTTTATAGAAAAAGTGAACTCCAGATGTTTTTGTCGATTTCCGGCGGCCATAGTGGTGGACCAAAACTGTCCACCAATACGGCGTCTCCATACAAAGTTCTATAAAGGTGCGTGAAACGTTTCAGCAAATAATTCAGAAACTGTGCGCCACAAAGTCTTAGTCTTTTATAACATTTCATTTTTTTCTTTTCATTCTTGGCTTCCTCCACTGGACGGTTTCTAATTTATTTTCTTGTGTCCTTTTTATTGCGTGACAGTGAAAACGAAGAATTGAGATCGGCCATTTTGGTTATGTCGGCTGAAAGACTCCTTCCCTCATGAGACGACTCCATACAACTTTGAATCGCAATTTCAGGGTCTATAAGTAATAGCTCAGGTAATGCAACCGTAGAGAGTGAGATTTACCCGGGGTAGCTATCATTATCCCATATACAATCGCCGAATCCCAGCTCAAGGTCATTGAAATAGGGGGTGGTGCTGCGAATGTTTTCGACATCGTAGTGGATTGTTTTATCCACTCAACGCCTTTCAGTCACAAGAAATACTACTAAACAAGCCAAACACAACACTAAAAGAAGCCTTCAGAGTGATTTTTGGGCCGCAAATTCCTGCGATCTAAGCAGCAACAAAATGAATAACCTGAGACAAGCACACGCGGTTTCTGGTTCACCAGCCGCCGCGCCATGTGACTGCGAAAACAGGATTTTGATGGCGATTAACTTTGCTAAAAACAAATAAACATAACCCACTTAAATGATCGTTGAAACGTCCATCTCCCCTCAACGTCCTTCTGAAATGGGAAAAGGAATTCTTCCCGTGTATTCTTCAGAGAAGAAAAGATGTTTGCCCTTCCCGAAGCTGTACGAGGAAAGGCGTGAAATCGTGTACTTGAATCGTTAAATAATACAATTGCAAGTCCCGGATGAACCCCATCCGGGATAATTTTAAAAACGCTACGCATCTCGAAACAGTCATGCAAACCCGAGTCACGCAATCAGTTCTTGTTTTGTAAAAAAGATGCTTTCCAAAATACGGATTTTTCGCGCTTAAAATGCCAGCTTAAGCGGAAAAAAATTGACACAGCAAGTTTGTAAAGATTTTCCAAGTTTTAGCGGACGAGGGAATGGGTAAATACTGGTAAATAAGGTAAACTTGTCGAGTTTTCAACTGATGATGACGGCGCTTCGCAACCGAGGCAGACTGGGCCAAGGGTTTCGTTTTCGGCGGGGAAAACGAAGTTTAATCAGTGCCGGGTTCCCAGACAGACGACAACTTTTTCTTTGCGAGGAACTTTGTCTTGTTGTGGCATTCAAAGACCCCCGTGAATAGGCCATTTGCACTAAGAGGTCATGTGACATTGTTTTTATGAAAATGAAAGTTATATGATTTTGCCTTCAAAAAAACGATTAGTGGGTCACATCTTAAACAAACTAATAGTGATTTAGTTTTTCAAACCCGCACCATTTCCTTAAAATGAGTAAGTTCGAAGCTGGTCACGTGACCAAAATGTGATTTTAAAATTATGAATTACCTCTTTCTGAACACAAATTTTGCACTTAAAGTTCAAGGGAAATGTTGAAAAGTTGATGTGGCAACGTTTACAGCACATCTGAGAGTAACTATCAAACGTTTAACAAGATATAAGCAAAAAGTAGTTTTGGCCGCCATGTTGGAGGGCAAGAGTATGCCCTCCAACATGGCGGCCAATGCAAATCATACTACTTTGTTGAAAAATCAGGTGCTATAAAATATCTCCCTTAAATGCGTTTCCTCTCAAATTTCGGGTGTAAGATGATTTTTATGTGCTCTGTCAATTTTTGGCAGCAGCAAGAGTCCAACTGATCGTTTAAAGGAAGCATTGGTCACGTGACCTCTTAGTGCAACTGGCCTATTGCATCTTATACGCTATGACGATGGTTTAATCGACGATGGCGAATTTATTGTTCTTTACGACCTGGATTATTCAATTTTGGAGGCTTTCTCTTCGTCGCGCAGGTTTTGGTTTTTGTTTTGAAGTTAAAAGTGTATACCGATCTCGCACATCTCTTGACTTGCAGTTACGCTAAATTTCGGCTGCAGAATAGAATTCAGTGCTGCTGTAATGTTCTCCCAAATTTGTCCTCTCTCAGGGCTCCTCATAGCCACATCATTTTCCAGAGCCCGGCCCACTGGAAAATAGTTGCCTTTACTAGCGGCTAAAAACAAGACGGGAAATTATTAAATTTTAGTACGAAAAAATGAACATTTATCCTATAGTGCAACCTAGAGTGTACGAGTAAACATAGACCGTAAGGGAACGAACAGCATCTGATCAAGGGGGAAAAAGAGTGATTTACACGCAAAAAGTATAGTTTTATACTTACGTTTTAGGGACGACGGCAAACCTCTACAGTGCCTTATAAACTCTAAGTTCAGAATTGTTGGTGGAGTACACTCCAGAAGAGGGATATGGGCTTGGCAGATTGGATTGTACGTTATCCACGGAGGCGATAAATAAATGACTCATTTAATTTAACATTTTTTAAATAATCTTACATGGCTGGCTCGAAGAACCCGCAATCCCGCAAGAAGAAGCGAATCCTGTGTCCTGCTGTGTTTTTTTAACCACCCGGCGGGCAAGATGGGCCGAGCCTGACCGCTCGGGTTCGCCCGCTTTATCCAACAGGTTTCGCCCTTTTAGAAATCTGTCCTGAGTGGCAGCTTGACAATAAGATCTACCGTTAAAGAGTAATTTTCAAAAATAAGTCACAGGAGCCATTTACATTTCTTCTTCTTTTTTAATTAAAAGAAAATATTCTCAAATATTAATAGATCTTTCTGCTTCATGTTTTAAAGGTAGCTAAGGCTGAAAGAAGATAACCTGATTAGGAAAAACATTTTCTTCCCGGGTGGTCTAACATCAAAGGACGGGCCATAACTTATAAGGCTTGAGTTAGCGAGGGTTCTGGTTATCAAGGGTAAAATTACAGCAACAGTATAGAGCCAACATTAGTAAGAGTTAGCACGAACTTTTAGTTACCCTGGGTTTGAGCCCAGGCCTTCTCCCTTTTCCCGCTCCTCTCATTTTCTAATGGAAAAGCCCTGGGGACGAGGTTGGCTTCGAGTTACAGCGGGGCTGTCAGCCGCGCGCGACGAAAGTTATTTTTATCCTGCTTCCCTCCGTTTTCAAACCATACCCATTTCATTTAGTTCCATCATTTTCATGAGGTGGAGCTCTTATATCTGATCGATGGGTATTGACTGCTGCGTATTGCTTTTACGATTCTTGAACCAAGAGACTGCTTCATGGGAATCCAAATCGGTGAGTGTCTATAAGACTTTGCAGTCCAAGTTTATTTCACTACCTTTTTTCGATAATACACTAGACAAAAACACTAAAAAAAAGCCATATAAGCCAGGTATAAGAAATGATTCCGACTCACTTGAGGATACTGTTGTGTGTATAGTGTATCGTTTAAATCATATAATTCACTCCTGGCCCCAGTTGTTCAAAAGGTGGCTAACGCTATTTAGAAAATAATTGAGATCGAACGAACGATCTGATTGGTCAAAAACACCAGTAAACCCATAGAAAAAGGCATCCAGACCACTAGCCATACACAAAACCGGCTATTGATCTGCAAACAACGATTTTAGAAAGGCTCAAAAACAAAACAATTTACTTACCAAGACCTTCTTAATATTTAAAAGCTTTGGTTTTCACATTTTATTACTGTGCGTCACAATTCGCTACTGCCATAGCTTTAAAAGTTATAAAGTGCATGGCTGGAAAGAAGTTTACAGTTCACGAAGATGCCAAAAATCGCAGAGCCTGAAGATAACAACTGTGAATTTCTGGTGTAGAATGTCTCTAACCATGTGCCAACCAGCAACAAAACGGATAGTTTTAGCATTCTTGAACTATTGTATGTCAAAATTAAATTCCTGAATGAAAGAAATTGTTCCTAAGAGAGATCTGATCGAGGCTGATCAAGTTCTGGTACAAAATTGGCCGCTGCAAGTTGTAAACAAGCTGAAAACGATGATGAAAGATGTCAGAATTTCGCGCTGGTTTTTTCCAACATTTGCATAAATCATTCGGTAATATCGATGCCACAACCTTCTTCAAACCGCCTGTCTCGCCAAATCGACAAATATTAACGCCAATATGTGGCTACGGCAAAGAAACCTTTCTCCAAATTTAGAGCTACCACTAACATATTTCCATCGGTCGCTGTACGTACCACAGGCGGCCCAAGCGTAATATGAGAGTTTGTATGGGAAATGAAACTTAGATGAAATAAATGATTTAAAAGCCATCGAGTTATCAGTAAAGTGTAAATATTGTTACCCGGTGTCGTTGTCTTTGTTTTTTGCGAAGTTTCAGCGCGATTTGAGTGCTTTTACATCATCTGACCTGACAGTGCAATAATAAAAGACAAGGTAGGACAGAATTGTTCGATTGACCTTCAGAGCTGCTCAGAATCAGCTCTAAATTTCACGCGAAAAAACAAACACAGTTTCATTTTGCACCACCGAATCCACAATATGATACCTCAAGATCACCGTTCTGCAATCCGTTCCAGTAAACCTTGCTGGCCAGTGGGAGATGGGTGCGTAGAAATTTGACTTAACGAAGGAATATCACCCTGTTCTAGTGAGTTAAATCTACCCATCCTGGAAAATCTGGTAATCACGTGACCGTACACCGTACACCGCACCACAGGCATACCAATGTAAAATAACTCAATCACGAGGTATGGTAACCCAAATGCAACTCGAGGTTACTTTGGCGGGAAATCTCATAGCCACCGGCGTTTTGTAAAGCAGAGGCAACTATAAAGAGTCAATAAAGACGAAAACGGACAGCGGAGATTGTTTCTGTATCCGTGGTGTCTAAAGTATTAAGCTTAATAGATTAATTGTCATGTCCACAAATTTGGAATACAGAGCAAGAGAAAGACAGAGAAAAAGAGAAAGTAGGCGGCAGGCCAGCAAAGAACGAGAAAAAATACAAAGGAGACATTTTTTTTGTTGGAAGAACAACATGAAAACTTTGTAGCGGCGGTGACAAAATGAGAAATACTAGCAGCCACCAATGCAAGGTGAAAATGAGCGGCAGTGAAAAAATAGTGACCAAGACTGACGTACGACGTTTCCTGCAAAAAACGTGTAACAAAGAAGTTTCTGGAAGTTTCACATTGTAGTCGTGCAAAACAACGGCAAAGAAATGTACAAAAAAAGTGTGCTGCACGTGCAAAGTTGTTTTTTTGTTATGAGACCTATTGTTGTTTTCCACCGTTCTCCGGCGTTGCCTTAGCCGCTTAGCATTACACGATTCTATATTTTGTTTGAACAAACTTTGAATATTATCGATAGCGCCGCTTTTAGCCCTGGCTAAATCTATTTAGTAAAATTCAACTAGTGGTCTATTATCAATGCTGCGTTCTGATTGGTTGAGCTACTACTAGGCTATGTGTTATAGCCCACTAGTAGCGAAAATCACCGGCTTTTTGGAGGCCAAAAAGGATAATAGTCCAGCTTTAACTAGCTAAAGTTGTTTCGTCTGGATATTTTTGACCAACCAGTTGGATTTTACTAAAACAATTATTCCTGTCGCCCTCATGGCCTCTGAGGCTATAGCCCATTCGGCTCTTCGGTCTCTCAGAGCCCATTCGGTCTTGTGGAATAGTTGTTAAATATTATTTGACGCTAGCGCCCAGTCACTGCCGAGCGACGAAACGGTTGAAATGCTACACTTTTACTGTCACGGATAAATGGCGCCGATTTTTGAGCTGTAGTTGATCTTTTCGATCGAATTATGCAATCCAGACGCAAGGTTTACTGGAACAAATTACAGAAAGGTGATCTTAAGGCATCACATTGTGGATTCGGTGGTTCACAATAATTGTGTTTGTTTTTTTGCGTGAAATTTGGAGCTGATTCTGAGCAGCTCTGAAGGTCGATCGAGCGATTCTATCCGACCTTGTCTCTTATTATTACACTGTCACGTCAGATGATGTAAAAGTACTCAAATCGCTGAATTTCTGGTGTAGAATGTCTCTAACCATGTGCCAACCAGCAACAAAACGGATAGTTTTAGCATTCTTGAACTATTGTATGTCAAAATTAAATTCCTGAATGAAAGAAATTGTTCCTAAGAGAGATCTGATCGAGGCTGATCAAGTTCTGGTACAAAATTGGCCGCTGCAAGTTGTAAACAAGCTGAAAACGATGATGAAAGATGTCAGAATTTCGCGCTGGTTTTTTCCAACATTTGCATAAATCATTCGGTAATATCGATGCCACAACCTTCTTCAAACCGCCTGTCTCGCCAAATCGACAAATATTAACGCCAATATGTGGCTACGGCAAAGAAACCTTTCTCCAAATTTAGAGCTACCACTAACATATTTCCATCGGTCGCTGTACGTACCACAGGCGGCCCAAGCGTAATATGAGAGTTTGTATGGGAAATGAAACTTAGATGAAATAAATGATTTAAAAGCCATCGAGTTATCAGTAAAGTGTAAATATTGTTACCCGGTGTCGTTGTCTTTGTTTTTTGCGAAGTTTCAGCGCGATTTGAGTGCTTTTACATCATCTGACCTGACAGTGCAATAATAAAAGACAAGGTAGGACAGAATTGTTCGATTGACCTTCAGAGCTGCTCAGAATCAGCTCTAAATTTCACGCGAAAAAACAAACACAGTTTCATTTTGCACCACCGAATCCACAATATGATACCTCAAGATCACCGTTCTGCAATCCGTTCCAGTAAACCTTGCTGGCCAGTGGGAGATGGGTGCGTAGAAATTTGACTTAACGAAGGAATATCACCCTGTTCTAGTGAGTTAAATCTACCCATCCTGGAAAATCTGGTAATCACGTGACCGTACACCGTACACCGCACCACAGGCATACCAATGTAAAATAACTCAATCACGAGGTATGGTAACCCAAATGCAACTCGAGGTTACTTTGGCGGGAAATCTCATAGCCACCGGCGTTTTGTAAAGCAGAGGCAACTATAAAGAGTCAATAAAGACGAAAACGGACAGCGGAGATTGTTTCTGTATCCGTGGTGTCTAAAGTATTAAGCTTAATAGATTAATTGTCATGTCCACAAATTTGGAATACAGAGCAAGAGAAAGACAGAGAAAAAGAGAAAGTAGGCGGCAGGCCAGCAAAGAACGAGAAAAAATACAAAGGAGACATTTTTTTTGTTGGAAGAACAACATGAAAACTTTGTAGCGGCGGTGACAAAATGAGAAATACTAGCAGCCACCAATGCAAGGTGAAAATGAGCGGCAGTGAAAAAATAGTGACCAAGACTGACGTACGACGTTTCCTGCAAAAAACGTGTAACAAAGAAGTTTCTGGAAGTTTCACATTGTAGTCGTGCAAAACAACGGCAAAGAAATGTACAAAAAAAGTGTGCTGCACGTGCAAAGTTGTTTTTTTGTTATGAGACCTATTGTTGTTTTCCACCGTTCTCCGGCGTTGCCTTAGCCGCTTAGCATTACACGATTCTATATTTTGTTTGAACAAACTTTGAATATTATCGATAGCGCCGCTTTTAGCCCTGGCTAAATCTATTTAGTAAAATTCAACTAGTGGTCTATTATCAATGCTGCGTTCTGATTGGTTGAGCTACTACTAGGCTATGTGTTATAGCCCACTAGTAGCGAAAATCACCGGCTTTTTGGAGGCCAAAAAGGATAATAGTCCAGCTTTAACTAGCTAAAGTTGTTTCGTCTGGATATTTTTGACCAACCAGTTGGATTTTACTAAAACAATTATTCCTGTCGCCCTCATGGCCTCTGAGGCTATAGCCCATTCGGCTCTTCGGTCTCTCAGAGCCCATTCGGTCTTGTGGAATAGTTGTTAAATATTATTTGACGCTAGCGCCCAGTCACTGCCGAGCGACGAAACGGTTGAAATGCTACACTTTTACTGTCACGGATAAATGGCGCCGATTTTTGAGCTGTAGTTGATCTTTTCGATCGAATTATGCAATCCAGACGCAAGGTTTACTGGAACAAATTACAGAAAGGTGATCTTAAGGCATCACATTGTGGATTCGGTGGTTCACAATAATTGTGTTTGTTTTTTTGCGTGAAATTTGGAGCTGATTCTGAGCAG
>CALNXI010001519.1:83655-99315 GCA_942486025.1 Porites evermanni | reverse complement strand
ACTTTAGGAATTTCTGGGTGGGGATGTGCCGCTGGGAGCCTGGAACCCTTAACCTTTACCAGAGCTAGTTCAGCTGAATTTTGCTACCCTATACTAAAGTAACCTCCCCAAATCCCCCTATCCTAGAGTAGCTGTGTACCTAGTCTAGATAAAATCTTCAACCAACTGATCAGTTTCCTGAAAAATGATACCCTATTCTAGAGCCAAACGCTCTGATTTATATACCCTATCCTAGAGTAAACTGCTTGAAAACCATACCCTTCACAGCGGCACATACCTATATAGCCCATATATGGCAGTACCCCGTCGGGGGAGCAACACGAGCCCTCAGACTTGGAGAGCGCCCCAGCCCTCAAGATTCATCCAAAATACTTCGTCATACCGTTTTACAAATTCAAAGCAACCCGCTTTGCACAAATAAAACAACAATAAGCTACAACGCCACTATTACATTTTGCGCGGGAGACGGCAAAGGAAAGAGCGACACATGTCAAAGGGACAGTGGAGGACCATTTGTTCGCGAAATCAGAAGAGGACGGTAAATGCGTCGGTTAGTCATTGGTATTGTCAGCTGGGGCGAGGGGTGCGCTCAAAGGGATAAGTACGGATAGTACACCACAGAATATCCATTTCTTGATTGGATCAACAGAACTATCGAAGGCTTTAAGTATAAGATAGTTTAATTACGATTAAATAATGACTTGATACTGGGTAACTTGTAGAGGTTATGTCCTTCTTTGGTCATAATACTGTCACAGATAATTTTTTTTATATCATTGTGGATCATATCCTTATTTTGTCAGAATGGCTGCTGAGTTGTTGTTCGATTAATGGACTCGTTGGGCTAGCAAACGTTACGCGTTTACACACAAAAGAACAAAAGCTACATCTCCACTTCGAATCATCCTACCACATGATGGTAGAAGGGTAATAAACCAGCCGAACAGACCTAATTTAGCTTTTATGTTTTAGTTTTTCCATTTCAGACCACGTGGTATAGTACCCCAAAGAACCGCCCTATCCACGTGCATATGTATGCATAATTTATAAAAAGACAAAAAGGAAATTCCCTTGAGAACATCCCGTGCTCTAAACTGGGAAAACAAAAAAAAGCTCTCTTGCTCCATTCAACAAGTCCACCAATCAAACAAGGATACCTCGTGCTTTCTGTTCACAGTGAGACCCATTCAAGCATTCCTAGCCCAGGAAAAAACGTTGACTTCATTGTTGGTTTCAGTCAATATTACGTTCTTCAGTCGAAAAATTAAAAATTAAATCAATCTTCGATTCAACAATCGAATTCTGGTTGATGAATTGTATTTACATTGTTCTTTTATTTATTTCAGCTTGTACGAATATTATGTCTGACACCCAGTGCCAAGAGTGGTCCAACAACAGACGCTGCTGTATTTACTTCGTGGCTCACTTTTGTAGAAAGACTTGTCGCAATTGTTATTAAAAAGCCCATGGACAAGATTATGGCTAAAAAAAAGGACTTCAGTCACATCGAGAAGCAATTGCGCGCAGAAAGTAGCCAGCAATTACTGAACTAAAAATATATAATCATGTATACGTATAATATATTTCTGTTGTTGCAAAAACGTTGCGGCAATCATAGCTTATATTTGTTCCTTTAGCGATAAAACTTCTTGAAATCTTTATTCCGTTCAAGTGTTCAGTTAACAGCGATTCCTTTTTTAAGTGCAGTGCCGCGATTTTGTGGTTACCTTAGCAGAAGTCGTAGTGGAAGGGGTAATGGCAGTGGCTGTGGAAGTGATCGTAGTAGTTATAGTGACAGTGGAAATGATAGAGGTGGTCGAAGTGGAAGAGCAGGTGCAGGTGGACTGAGTGGTAGTGGAAGTGGCAGTGGTAGTGGAAGTGATAGCGGTAATAGTGGTAGTGGTGCTGTAGTGGTGGTGGTGCTGTTGCTGGTGGTTTTGGTAGTGGTTGTGGTAGTGGTAGTAGTAGTATGGTAGCTGCAATACTAGTACTCAAGTCTGCAGTGGTGGTAGTTATTTAGTGTAAGGGGTATTAGGGTTTTACAAGCTAATTGGGGACACCTCAGTCACCATAAAGATTAAAGTCAAATTTATGATGCGATAGTTTTAGAGGTGCATTCCAGTAGGGAAGTGCTTAAAACGGACTAACCCTCGAACCGCTTTATATAGTCTAAGGCAAGCGGCAAACGTATCCACAGTAAATATGTTTGCCAGTTTTTTATGTATGTATATCCATAGAAGTCAATACAGATGTCAACTAGTCACGACTCTAATAAAACCCACTGATTAGCGGTGGTTCTACTTACTCGACGAACGCGAGTTGGATAAGATAGTATTGGAATAGCCGTCGGGCTATCCAACCGTGGGTGAGTGGATTTCAGTTGATATCAATCGTCAAATCGTAACGTTAACACAAAATTTACCATTACTCAGCAAAATACCTTAAATACAAGGAATTTAAACCATAGTCTCTTTTCACCTTGACTTTTGTATGCAATGATCGAACTTGCTTATGGGCAAGAAGGGACTGTTTCATGTTGCCGGAAGCGCTTTTAACAAATTGTTAAGTCTAAAAAAACTGAAGAGATTCGGGTCACTAAATGTGTTTCACAAACTTCCAAAACACTTTTTATTAATGGGTTCATGCAGAACTTTTTTATAGAGGGTCACAAAATGTTTCTTCAGAAATTTCAAAACAATATTTATAAAGGTTTTGCTAGATTTCTCTTAAAGACGGTCACAAAATGTTGCTTCAGAAATTTCCGACTGAAACAGTTTCTATGGCGATTGTTGCAGATTTCTTCTAAAGACGGTAACATACTGTTGCTTCAGAAATGTCCTAAACAGTTTCTAACCCGTTCTAATGCCAAGTGAAATATTTTAAAACGGGGAATTATGGCACAAATTCGACAATTAGGGGATAAAATTGCCAACAAAACATGAGAATCTGGTGAACATGAGGTCATTAATACGAGTTAGCAGTATTACTGTCAGCAGAAGAACAAAATGCACGTTATTTTTTCCATTTTTTGCCAAATGAGACATGTCACAAAAACAAGATGTTATTAAATGATTACCAGGTTTCTTGCTCTGAACCAAAGGATGGAAAATGTCTTTTACTGCAAAATACCTTATTTTCTTTCCTACTAAAAGTGGAAAGAAGTTGGAAGTTATTCTATTTTATTTCCATAAATAGAAATATACGGCAAAACTTGTAACTTTTTTCTAACAATGAGCTAGACTCTTGTTCAAACGTCATTTTATTCAAGCTGAAGAAACCATGGAAATTTACAACGTCGTTTTAGGAAAATCATCTTATTATTATCATGTGTACGTTACCAAATAACGTCTGACGAAACTCATTTCGTTCTTATTATAACCAAGATCAGAATTACTACAGATATTTGCTACAGTTTTGCATGTGTAAAATTCCTTGAAAGTCTGTTTTTGAAAAATTAATAATGGTTGTCATAAGACAGCTTGTTGTTGCAGTCGCGTGCGTAATCCACTAACAAACCACACACTTCTATTTATTTTTTTGACTACATCTCTTCATTTTTAACGTTCCAGGGCTTCCTTTCTTTTCTCGATTGGCCGTGATCCTTTCCAATGTTCAGTCTCGGAAAGCGTCTAATATAGCACACTTTTCACCCTACCCTATCAGTAAGTTATTTTTCTGCAGCCTTGTATGTTTGAAAACTGCTACAAATACGTGCCACTTATGCAAGAGACCAGCAGAGGAGCAATCAAGAGTATACGCTGTGATTATATACTGATATAGTATTCATGTATGGATGTCAGTTGACATCGATAATTCACAGATTAACAGCTATTGAATAGCTATTCCTCCCATAGGAAAACTTTTTTTCTACTTAGGAGGAAAGCAAAACTATGGCGTATTCCTATCCTTTCAAACAATTTCAGAAACTAACTTGGTATTTTGTAAAACAGCTTATCGTCAATAAAGGGTGGCTGCCAGTTTCCCGTCGCTGATAATTTTGTGTATTCCTCATCCAGTAGAGGAGCACAACCCAGAACTTACTCTCAAAGGTACTACTGCCAATACCGCTGAAAGTAAAAGAACCTCTCTCTTTCCTGTTTGAAAATGAACAGATGTTCAAACACATCGCTAGTGTTTGGATTACGTGCTTCTACAGAGGCTTCGGCAGTCACTGGATCAATGAGAACACTTGTCGCTGTACTTCAAAAGTGTACTCAGGCTCTTCCTAATTCTTACTCGCGTCGTAATTCCGACGAGATCAAAAGAGATCGCTTCTGGAATTATTTACGGGACCTCTTTTCAAATTCTCCCTCTGAGTTCCTAGCTAGGGGACTTTTCTTTTTGGTGTCCATAACTGAGTTGTCATAAAGACGTTTCTGATGCATTGCGAATCAGTCTAGCCTGCGTGGCAAGAGCAAAAAGGGAAGGGGAGGGGGAGGGAGAAAAGCGCGAAAGAGGGGAAAGGGGAAGAGAGCGACTGCTATAAGAGCCGGTGTTTTTGTATTCCGTCCACCATTTTCTCAACTAATCCGATAACGTCAACTGTCAATACGTGAGTCCCAAAGACACGTAGGGGTCGCTTCTCAGCGTGGTCCGAACTTAATTACTTTGTTTACCGGAAATTGTCAAGTCGAGACGCTTTTTTCAAGTGATATATCATAATCGAGCAAAATAAAACATTTTTGTAGTTTTTGCTCCAGCATCAAACACGACAAACAAAGACTACGAGCACTCTTTTTTACTACTTGCAGTCTACGGGAAACAATGATCAGTTTCGTGTGAATACATAAAACCTTTGGTCGTAACTCATCAAACACAATGGTCACAACGAACAGAACAGTGGCCAGCCTCAGACGTGAATAATGAAAGGAGTATTATAAACAATTGGTAAAAAGCTCAGCGGATAGTTTTTACCAAAGCTTCAGCTCTCTCTTTACAAACCATTTAGAAGTTCATTCAAGACGGTATATGTTTTTGCGGAAAAGGCAGTCCTGTGAATATCGGCATTGCAGAAGTCTGACAAGAATCGTAATCGCCTTGAATCACCGCTCGGTGTTTGGACAAACCCAGTATACAAAACCTCGTGAGCATCTCTGTCTACTAAACAGGCTATTACCGTAGGTTTTAGTTCGGATTTTAACGTGATCTTCAAAAGCTTATGTCACCAGAACACCGTTTCTTTGATGCCTGTAGCCTGCGGAAAAAGGGAAAAAGGGAGGGGGGTAGGGGACTTTTCCCTCTTTCGTGCTTTTCTCCCTCCCCCTCCCCCTCCCCTTTTTGCGCATGCCACGCAGGCTAGATGCCTGTATCATGTTTGTCTCTCACTAATACACGCCAGGAAACACGCCAATAAGTTGCTCATTACGGTTCAGCCAATCAGGAATTTGCGGACGACAGCGTCCGCAGAAATCAACAAAGTGGGGTTCTTATAGCAGGCGTCCCTTACCCTTTCTCCCCAATCCACATCCCTTTTTTGCTTTCTCCCTATCCCCTACCCCTTTCGACGCCTGCTACGCAGGCTATGCGAATCCTCTGAGTACACAACTGAATCAGTGAAGCTCGTAAGTCATTTGACCTTATTTCAGATCTGTCTTTCAATCAAATACTTAAATTTCCTGGGCGGCTTCTTGAAAAAATGCATTGCGCATACCACAAAGCCAAATTTTTCTTTTTTTACCGTGCGACAGTTGGACAAAATGCACGCAATTATTAAAACGTGTTTACCCAAATATCGTAGAGTGCATAAAAGAAACAAAAGAGAAAGAACAAAGAACATTGGAATCAGAGGCTTAAAGAACGATTTAAAGAAGAATTAAACAATCTGATTGGATGTTCGTGATGACGAGGAAAACGAGAATGAACAGAAAGAACACCAAAATATTAAAAGCCACTTTTCCGGTTTTCTGACATTACGGTTATATTATCTTGCACACAGGAGTGAAAGAAACATTATACATGTTTGTTGTTTTCTATTGACTTTAACATGATTATCGTATTATGCGCTAGAATGCCCTCTGTTATTCCGTTCAAAGAGAAAGGAGGGTGCGAATGGGGTTAACAATTAACTGATATTTGGCCAAAAAAAAACAGTATTTAACTGATAACTGGCCAAGAAATTAGTAGTTAACTGATAAATGAAAAGTTTACAGTTAAGTGATATTATATTAATGTTAATGATGCAAGAAAGTTTTCTAAACAGAAATGCTATTTTCTGACATTTTTTTGTCCCGCTGTTGACCCGGTGGCACATTGATATTACTATGAGCAAAAGGCACCAGGGCAGTACCCGACAACCAGAAAGCGTCAGTCAAAGAGCTAGTTGTAGACAACCCAACGAATAATTCGTCTTCTAATATTAACAAGATTTCTGTGTTCGGAAAAGGAAAATACTGTTTTCACGGATCCAAAAGATCGTCAAGTTAAAGGGACAGTGTCCCGATTATGCGCACGCGCGAGCATCATCTGTTTTTTCTTCAAAAGACAATAGAACTGTCAAATTGACTCGACAAGATTTCCTTCCGGACCGCACCGCCGACGGAGATTTGTTGTTTATATTCTCAGGCAATATTTTAGACTTTCGAAGAAATCTTTTGTCTTATTTACAAATTTGGCTTGCGGCAGGAAGACTCATTGCGATTTTATCGCTAGCAGGGCCGCCTCGCGACCCGAAAATCTCTTTCCGCTCGCTTTAAAAACAGATTTTCTAATGTGAAACTCGTGTCAGAGGTCAATTGTTCCAAGTCCAGTAATATCTGCCTGATTTGCTCGCGTTCTAGCCTCAAACGTTGGAAAGACACAAATAAAAATACAATCTCAACGCTATAAATCATCGCAAAGGTTAGTCAAAAAAATTATATTATGATTTCATGGAACTAGTTTCTCTAAACATGTAGCGCCTGTTTGTTTGATTTTGTCGGCCGTAGGGAGATTCATTTAAAAGTTTACTAACGCGTCGTTGCAAAACATTCTGCTTCACGAAGCTCCCCTCCACAAGATCTCCTCAGTCACATCAATGTCTCAATGGTTTCTTTCTTACAGTCTTTATTGTTGCTGTTTCATTTCTGCGTATTCCTTTCACAATTATCTGAGCTTGTATGGAAGCTAGCAGAAGAAATAAGCCTTCACTCGGCATCAAAGCGCTTCCCATCTTTTGGTCCTCCGGCCAACGGCAATAAAAGTAACGCCAAAAACTCCAGATTTGGCCCAAATCAAAACTTAACAGGAACAATATATCATTGATCTGTAAGCCTGAGAAGTTTTAGTGTAGTATTGAACTCGGCCAAGCGCGATGCAAACGGATTTTTCAAGCTTCTCTTACTCTCCTCGCATCTTTTGATTTCGGGACATCCTGTCCAAAAATCAAAGTGTGGTGCATGCGCAGTAACGGGATACTGTTCCTTTAAACATTACTACCCAAATAAAAGGGTTGTCCAATACTGTCGACCAGAATCCAGTCGTATCCCCTTGTTTTCCATCGGAAAACCGGAAGTCTAGTGGTGTTAAGTCCTACCAAGTCCATCGGATGCATTGGAAACGAATAGATTCCGATGGAAAAGCACATTTTTCTATTCGTGAGAGACTTAGAAAAATCTCACTCATACTGGATGAGGGGGTAGAAAGTCGTTCCGATGGAGTCCATCGGATCCATTGGACACGAATAGATTCCGATGGAAAACTTCATTTTCTATTCGTTAGAGACTTAGAAAGATTCCACTCATGTTGGATGAGGGGGTAGAAAGTCGTTCCGATGGAGTCCATCGGATCCATTGGAAATGAATAGATTCCGATGGAAAACTTCATTTTCTATTCGTGAGAGACTTAGAAAAATTCCGCTTTTGTTGGATGAGGGGGTAGAAAGTCGTTCCGATGGAGTCCATCGGATCCATTGGAAATGAATAGATTCCGATGGAAAACTTCATTTTCTATTCGTTAGAGACTTAGAAAAATTCCGCTTTTGTTGGATGAGGGGGTAGAAAGTCGTTCCGATGGAGTCCATCGGATCCATTGGAAATGAATAGATTCCGATGGAAAACTTCATTTTCTATTCGTTAGAGACTTAGAAAGATTCCACTCATGTTGGATGAGGGGGTAGAAAGTCGTTCCGATGGAGTCCATCGGATCCATTGGACACGAATAGATTCCGATGGAAAACTTCATTTTCTATTCGTTAGAGAGGGTTTAAAAAACGAGTTATGTTACGTGGGTACCGTGCTTGTTTCGACTCATGGCTTTAAGAGCGAGTTCTGTTGCCTGTTAGAATTGCCAGTCTCGACTTAGGGCTTAAAGAACGAGTTATGTTACACGTGCAGTGTGCGCTTGATTTGACTCATGGCACGACTAGACTTCCTGAGATTCCATCGGAATCGGTGTGTTTCCGATGGATCCGATGGACTCCATCGGACGACTTTCCAACCCTCATCTAAGTATTGTTTACACTTCCGGTTTCATCTTATGACTAAACTTCCGGTAACTCAAGTGGACTCTACTGTACTTCCGGTTTCATTTTTCGACTAGACTCCGTCGGACTCCAGGTTTTGTCCACTGGAATCTGGTTGAGAGTATTGGACATGTGTGGAGGCAAATAAAAAAGCTGTAGTGGACTCTTAGTATTGTATTCGGCCAAAAAGAATTTCTGAGGGTTCAAAGAAATCAGTAATCTTTGTTTTAAGCACATGGAATTTGTACTTACGAGACATCATTTTTGCAACTGATGTTGGAGCTCTAACTATTGAGACTTTTTTAATAAGAAGAAAAGCTCGTGTGTTACCAACACTCGTGTTAAAACCGGTCTTTCTGAAACAGTTTCAGGGCAGTTTCAGTTTTTAAAACTCTTGGATATCTTTATGAGGCTTTTGAAATACGCGAAAAAAGTACGTCTGCAAAAAAGGTAGCATTGAGGGCCGCGAAAGAGGATGTCGACAAAATCTGTATCGAGGTACAAAAAACTTCTGACAACAGAGGTGGAAAGCCTACACTGGTTTCTCACTTCTACACAACACATTTAGTGCTTTAAACTACGCCCAAGACTTTGGAACCACAGTAAAGCAATCGCTTAAAAGAAATACGAGTTCGAAGTAGGTTACACCTCCGAAAAGTGAGTGTAATGTCATGCCTTCGTCAGCACTCTCAACTATGTCTCTCCCATCGGTGCAAACACTGATTAAATTCAACAATTGAATCCAAAAATAATGGTCCAGTTTTGTTATTTAAGACCATATTTTGGCATTGATAATGTTTTCGTCGTCTGTTACAATGGATTGCAAGGATTAAAAATGGAGTGATAAGATGCAGGACATAAAACAACCAGATAATTACAAGACTGCGATTCCGATCAGATAATGAAAGTGCCGTGAACGCATGGAATCATCTCTGGAATCATAACCTGATTTTATGTGTACGCGTGACATCAACACCGGGATCATAACCTGGTTTTATGTGTACACATAACATCATCTCTGGAATTATAACCTGATTTTATGTCTACACATAACATCATCTCCGGAATCATAACCTGTTTTTATGTGAACACATAACATCATCTCTGGAATCATAACCTGATTTTATGTGTACACATAATATCATCTCTGGAATCATGACTTGGTTTAATGTATACATATAACATCACCACTGAAATCATAACCTGATTTTATGTGTACACACAAAATCATCTCTAGAATCATATCTTGATTTTATGTTTATACAAAAAAAATCATCTCTGGAATGATAACCTGATCTTATGTTTATACAAAAAGATCATCCCTGGAATCAGTAGCTGATTTCTAATAAACGTAGACTTGCTGAACTCACGAGTTTGGAGGACTTTTTAGAAGGCCTACAATAAACGTGGCCGAAGTCAGGTCACTTTGTTTCATAGCAGAAAGCTTTTTAAAAGCATGAGCCGTGGCGCCAAATCCCCGTTCTAATGCTAAATCACTCTATTAAGACAACCGATCATAAAGTAAGGTTCGCGCTTTGATTTCCCTAAAGGTGTTTTTGTGCGAGAGTGTACAGCCACAGTTGTGACGTCATGATTTTTTTGCAGCGCGTGCGCGCTATTCACGCATAAATACACTATTTTGTACAACACCTCGCAGGTAGAGAGGATTCCTTTTAATTAAACGCTTCTAACAAAGAGTTTTGCTTCTTCAGGAAAAAAAAACAAAAGCTAGTTTATAAAAAGAAAGATTTCTTTAGAGATCCAGACGCACAGGTCATTATCTCGTACTGATCTTCCCGACATGGTTATGCATGTCCTGCTATAAACTGCTTCATTGCATCATGCCTATGATCGTGAAATGATTGTATGTGCTCAGTTAGCAGCATGCATAGGTTGCCAGGAAGATTTTTATAGGTGGAGGTTGCCAATGCGGTATGGGGACATCGGTCTGCTTCAGCCAATGATTTTGCAACCAGTTCAAGAAGTTTCTGTTCTCAACAAAATGTTTTGTCAGAGGCTGTTTTTGGACCAACTATCACAAGCTACCGACCCATTGTCAGAAAGTTGTCTTTAAGTAAGAAGAGACTTAAATTCAGTTCCGTTTTTTNATTCACGCATAAATACACTATTTTGTACAACACCTCGCAGGTAGAGAGGATTCCTTTTAATTAAACGCTTCTAACAAAGAGTTTTGCTTCTTCAGGAAAAAAAAACAAAAGCTAGTTTATAAAAAGAAAGATTTCTTTAGAGATCCAGACGCACAGGTCATTATCTCGTACTGATCTTCCCGACATGGTTATGCATGTCCTGCTATAAACTGCTTCATTGCATCATGCCTATGATCGTGAAATGATTGTATGTGCTCAGTTAGCAGCATGCATAGGTTGCCAGGAAGATTTTTATAGGTGGAGGTTGCCAATGCGGTATGGGGACATCGGTCTGCTTCAGCCAATGATTTTGCAACCAGTTCAAGAAGTTTCTGTTCTCAACAAAATGTTTTGTCAGAGGCTGTTTTTGGACCAACTATCACAAGCTACCGACCCATTGTCAGAAAGTTGTCTTTAAGTAAGAAGAGACTTAAATTCAGTTCCGTTTTTTAATACCTGTCTGTCACCCTACTAGCTTTTCCGTATTTCGTTTCCGTTTTTCTACAGTTCATAGCAGTTTGATATTTCACTAAAAAATTCATATCGTTTGATAAGTATAGACTCTAGTTGATATGTTATTGTTTAAGCTTGTTTCAGTTGCTTTTTCTCTCCAACTTGATACTTTGAAACCGTTTTAATACGAACAGAAATGTAGACACAGTGCAGGCTTGTTCCGAGAAGAGAAGGGTATGATTTTTATTTTTTAATTTTTTAACGAAGACTAGAGAGCAGCACAAAGGAAGACCTCTTGTAGTTGTAAGTTTTTTCGCTTATTTCCGATACGTTTCGTCTCTTACGTACCTTCTTCAGGGAATAAATACAACTAACAAAGAACAACATGTACAACACTTTTTGTGCGTAAGTAAAACTTTCCGCAATAGAAGTAAATAATAACTTAACTATGCTCTAAACGGACGTTATAAGAAACGCCTTAATACATATGTTATTGCGTGTTGTTATATTTTGGGTGCTATACGTATATATATCACTAGTGTTCTTTTAGTGATAAATCATTGTTCTTGCAGTGAAAAAACTGAAGAAAAAAAAACTCTCTACCAGAATTTTTTTCAGTCAAACTTTAGAAATGTTTCAGCAATTTCCAAGTAATAATATATAGTAATAATGTATTATTAAACTGTTCTGTATCTTAGTCATTTTTCTTTTCATAGTTCACTTTACAACGTTAACCTAGCGAGACTCCCATTTTTTTTTCTTGCAGTGTGACAGACCTGGCATGCCATTTAATGACATTATCTGTAGTAACAGTATTCACTGTTCTCGATGGAAGACAAGCTTATTTACAACCCCAACTTTCAGGTCGGATTTTATATCAAGAAAAAGTGGTAGAGCATGGCCTTGATCTTTATACAATAGTCCCACTTAAGAAAGTAACCATTCTATCACCAAAACAATTCTTACCCAAACCAAATCACCCATATCCATCTCAAAAGTCAAATGGTCGACTTCTAACCGATAGACAGAAAAGAAAAGGAACGAGTGGCATTTTAACTTGAGGTAAAAGTCGTGCAAGCCTACCAATCACCTTTTTTACCTCTCTTCAGCGACCACCTCTCTTATTAAGCGACCAAACTACTATTTATCAACCCAAAATAGGATTAACCAGGCTATAGTGAATTACATATCTAACCTTTTTGTTGTTTTCAATTATTCAGTGCTGAACAAAACCGATATCAATGATAAAGTACAGAAAAAAGGGAGGACATGATCGCGGGCTAAATTCGGGGCATATTAAAGGGCACATCCTGTTTTTCTTGTCAACGTCCCATCCTTTAATCTGATCATTTCAGCTCAGGCGGATATGAGATCCTCTGACACTGATTGGTTTAAAGTGCGAGAGAAAGACAAAATAGCTTTAGTATTATAACACGTAAATTGTAGTATCAATTTTTCAGACTTCATTGACATGTTTTTCCTGGAACAAAACTCGGAAAATAGTATTTTTGGTGAGTACTTACACAGTTCAGGGTCAATATTAAGTATACAAAATGGTCTTTATAATTCAATAATTTTTCGACTTGTACGTATCCAGGACTTTAGTGCAGGTTTAGTATTGTCGCAAAATAGCGACGCTTGCTGTTAATTGATCCGAGAATGTTTTTATATTTTGAGGACAGTCAAATTGCATCGTAAAGCTTAACACATTGTTAGGCTCTTGAGACGCCAAACTGATGCTAGTTTTTAACGCTCTTAGGCACTGGACCGAGCAGTTTGTGGTGATGTTGTATATGTCATCTTGTTTTCTTGTTTTTAAAATATTATTTTGTACGTTCACAGGGGTAACCATGGGAGGCTTTTCAAGCATCGTATTTTGCACAGTTTTGTTATTTCAAAACACGTGGTCACATGGTAAGAAGATTTGTCCTGACCCTGTCCTGATTGCCAAATAATCTGTGGCGCATTATGTTAAGCTCGTTTTGGGTTAAAAAATTGTTAGTAGGGAATCTTAGAATGGATATAATGCCAGTGATCAATATACTAAATTACAGGCTAAGCTAATTTTTACTACCTTCGTTTTTTATCGATAGTTTTGGGTTTTATATTTGGAACTACTTGAACTACATGTAGAAAGGTAGAAATTGGGTTTAAACTTGGAGTATGTAACCATCGTGATATGATCGGTCTTACACGTGTAGAAGGCCTAAATGTAATAAAGTCCTAAATGTTATGACAATTTGCACTAAATGTAATAAACTCTTAAGTTGCCAATTACAGTAATTACTCGAATAAGCGCCGCCCTCAAATAAGCACCGCAATTGGGGGAGAAAAGTTCATAGGCGCCGCGGCGCTAAATCGCGTAAATTCGGTACATTTTCTTATGCACTGTGGAACTTAACGTTTACAAATAAATTAATTGTAAGCAACACAATACATAAAAAAAACTTGTGGGCCTCTTGCATGAGAGTATGTAAACATGGTTGTGGCTTCAAGATGTTTTGCTCTTCCCGCGCTTATCACGTAAGCACGAATTTGAAAAAGGTTTTTTTAGCTGAAAACTCGACAAATTTACTTTATTTACCCATTCCCCCGTCGGCTAAAACTTGGAAAATGTTTATAAACATGCTGTGTCAATTTTTTTTTTTGCTTAAGCTGACACTTCAAGCGAGAAAACCCTTATTTTTGAAAGCACCTTTTTTGCAAAACCAGAACTGATTACGCGTACAAGCTTCGTGTACAAGACCTCTCGACTGGTGAGAGTTTCTCTTTTAATCAGTGCCATTACAAAGAGTTTTGTGTTTTTTCTCGGGAAAGTTATTTTATAAAATCAGTAGAAAACTTTCTTCCTGTGTTTGCATAGCCTGATATAAACACTCGAGAGGTTGGGAGAATACTCGACAGTTATGCAAACTCTTCGACTTCGTCTCGGGTTTACATGACTGCTACGAATTCTCCCAACCGCTCTCGTGTTTATGTCAGGCTATGCAACCACGGATAACGTTTTCTATTACTTAAATATTACTGTTTTAGAACAATTTTTCGGCTGGCCATACCAGCCTTCTTCAGCCGAAATATTGCATTAAATATTGTTCATTTTTGTTACTTGCAATAAGCGCCGCGGTGCTTATTTGAGGGCGGCGCTCATTCGAGTAATTACTGAAATTCGCAACTTAAGAGTTTATTACATTTAGGGCAAATTGTTATTACATTTAGGACTTTATTACATTTAGGGTCGTTTATTACATTTAGGCCTTCTACGGTCTACGGACATCTATGGATACTTTATTCCTGCGTTATTCTTGGTAGAGGGCCGTCGTTCCATCCTTGTTGTATCTGCCTTTCTATAAGTCAATTTTGCTTCCTAGACCTACTCCTATTGAAGGCACTGCCCCATTATGTCGAAACCCAAAGTAAACAAACAAGGCAAAAGAATATAAAGAAGGTGATGCTTATGGCAACTGAACAGCTTGGTTTCGGACAGTGATTGCCCCTCCTCTTCCGTTAAGGGCCGTCCTGGCTAAAACTGGCCCTAATCGGTCATGTTCCTTGTAAACGGCAATTATTGTTAATTCTAATGGTCACAGACAATTTGGAGGGTTAACTCAGATTTTCTGAAGATTAATTTACTTTCATGACTACGATTTGGTAGAGAACTGCAGCTACAGTCTGGGAATGAGCAACAGGAACAAAATGATCCCAGATGAGAGCATCACATCATCATCCAGTTTAAGCATTAATCATACTCCTTCTTATGCACGACTGGATGGACCGAGAGCCTGGTGCTCAGCTCCAGGAGATAATTCATCTTACATTCAAATCCTTCTGGTGGAGAAAACGTTAATTACTGCGATAGAAACTCAGGGAAGTCGTTATGATTCCAGTTGGTCAAGAAGATATGATGTTTGGTACTTAAAACGAGGAAAATGGATACTTCACAATGAGGTATAAGATGCATCCAACTCAGTCTCAAAGATAGATATCGTCGGGACAGTATGGGGCGATGTTTGCATAATAATAATAATAATAATGATATTAAAAATAATAATGATGATGATGATGATGATGATGACGAAGATGAAGATGGTAGGCTATTTGATTGATTATATATCACAACCATTGATTTAAAATTATAAATTTATGACTGAAAACATGTTCAAAAGTTGTCTCATAATTGAAATCATAGGCTTACGAGGTATTCATCTTTTAGAAAATTTGGTAAACGGTCGTTGGCATTTTTAACACACACATAAAACCTTTCACCAGTGAAAGGTCAGTGAAAGCGTTTTTCAACTAAAAAGAAATAAATTCACATCCTAGAATCGGACCCGGGTCTCTCATACTTTTAATTATAATACCACGCCGACCAGCCAATATATTAATTTGAAAAATTTAAGTACATAAAAAAATTAGCTGTACTTCATAATTGATTCATTCTTATTAGGTAATTCTATGGCGTAATATTCGTAAATTAAACTAGGGCTTTAATTTGTATCTTTTTTCTGTCTCGCTATAACTTGCTCCTGTCCAGGGCATATAACTTTATTACATTTACTAACTTATTTCTTTCAAAGACTAATTAAAAAGGTGTGTGTGTGTGTGTGTGTGTTTTTTTTTTTTTTT
>CALNXI010001519.1:68815-79103 GCA_942486025.1 Porites evermanni | reverse complement strand
AAGCAGTTTAAGGCCTGGGACTAAAGGGTTTACCTGTGGAAAATGAATTATTGGCTCTAACTTCGGCATACATGATGGCGCTGAAACAAAATTTAGCACACTTAAAGAAGTCATCGTCCTTAACATTTTTAAGTATTAATAAGTCACATGATATGTCACCTGACCATTTAGCTAAAAATCGTAAATTATTGTGCAATTGGTGGTCGGTTTAAGAATTTAAAATCGAATAATAACATTTTTTTATTCATACGAAATATTTCTAACACTTCACGTTTGGAATGACCGTCCATTGCACTTCAATAAAAAATTATGAAGAAAAATATCATTTTTAATGGCCAAACTTAATCTTGAGTTCTTTAAAACTTTAATTTTAAACTTCGCGTACATTCATTCCAAATGTAGAAAGTTTGGTATGTTTATTCTGTTTCAGAAATGCCAGTTTATTTATCCAAACAAAGCAAATTCGCCACCAATTCGCCAAGTTCCTTGATTTTAAATTTTTGGTCACTTGACATGTGACCATAATTAAACGTCAAGGCATAAGAAAACCTCAAGATTTAGTTTTGGGAAAAAATTCATTTGGTTCCAGGTCTCATAGCGAGAGATATTGCCAATCATTCTTATGTTCAGAACACTCCTTTGAACCAGGCCTTAAACCCCTTCAGGCCACCTCCAATTATGTTTTTTTAGATCCCAACAATGTTAAATTACACTTTTATTGTTTTGACACTCATTGTAACGAACACAGAGCCACAGGCTTTAACATTTTTTCACCTTTATAAAACATTAGTTCCATGTGTTATAGCATACGAATTTTTTGCCGGATTTACGATTGTCTTTTTCGTCTCAGTGAAAATTGTGGTAAATGTAAATACATGTCAGTTATCTTATGCAAAAATTCCAGGAACGTCCTCTCGCATCCCTCTATAAAAACTTTCTCAATTTCTCGCGATCCCTGTGGTGTTCGCAACAAAGGAATTTGAATGTATATAACATTGGACTTCTGTATTGACCTCTAAAGCACCTTGTGTTGAACCCACGGATCCAAGGCATGGCTGGAAGGTGAATCGAGATTTCAGACACGGCCGCTCTGTAAGGTTTTACTGCTTCAGTGGATATCAGAGAGTCGGGGTTGCCTCCATAACGTGCAAAGATGGTAAATGGGATGGTTGGGTTCCACTGTGTAAAGGTAAGGAAGGTCAACATTTTCTTTCTTGAACAAAGATACAAAATTTTATAAGCCAGTTAAGAGAGAAAACAGATTACTTATGTTGTATAAAGAAAATAGACCTTTTCACGGTTTTTTTTTTCAACTTTTGACCGTGGACAAGTTAGGGAAAATCCGTCCACACCACTGGAAAGAGCGCCTAAAAAGTTAAGTAAAATCGTCTAGTTTAAAAAGTACTAAAAAGTGTTTTGTTGAAAAGCAACGAGGATATAGCGACTCGAAGCCGCGAAATTTCACAGACGTTTGTATAGTGGTGGTGGTGGTGGTGGGGGAGGGGGCGTGGCACAAACTTGCCCCCCGACATACAAACGTTTGTAATTTTCGCAACTTGTCCGAGCTATATAGTCGCTCGCTTAAGACATATCACTTTAAAATTTGGCAATTTTATTTTACTAATATTATAGCGAAATTTGTTGTATTGCGCTGTGCCTTTTGCAAACATCGAAGGGATTTTGGGTTTATCTGTTCCGTCAATCATTTTAGTAAAGGCGGGGTATGCAAGTCACAATCAGGGTAACATGCTCGATCACCCAGCTCGGCTGAGAATGACTCTAGACTGCTCAATAGTAGCGAAGGAAATTTCGATGGAGAGTGGATTTTTTGTCGGAGGAAGGAGGCAGACGTTGCTTTGTTCTTGCAAGTGACAAGAATAAGAAAGACCTGAAAAATCTGAGAAGCAAACTTATCTAGTCGATTATATATCACAAAGCAACGAGCCTTGAAACACGAAACAAACAAAACGGATAGAAAACCACCAATCACGAATCAAAAGCCATAACCTTTTGAACTCGTGCAAGTAAACATGTGTTTCCTAAGAGGTCCGCTAAGATGATTGACGCAACAGAACAACCCAAAATTTGCAAACCGTACAGCGCGATAGCTTGGATACAACGAATTTCGCTGTAAAGCGCTCTTTCCAGTGGTTTCGACGGATTTTCCTAAACTTGTCCATGTCAAAAGTTGACAAATCCGCGAAAACATCTATTGCTTTGAGGATGAAAAATGCCAATGTTATTAATAATTGCTGCTGCTCTGGTAAAATTCAGTAAGTAAAAAAAGATCTGATTACCTGTTTCGTACAAATAAATGTAGGTGTATGCGGAAGACCCCGTACTTCATCTACAGTTCAATTGCAAGGAAGCCGTTATCTCCATGGAGACGAGGTTACATTTTCCTGCCCCAGAAACTACGATTTGTTTGGGAAAGCCAAACTGCGTTGTGTTAACCGAAAATGGGATTCCCCGATACCGGAATGTAAAGGTACGATTTTCTTATGAAAATGAAATAATCAGCATGTCACGAGCGTGGGACAAGGAAATTAAAAATCTGAGTACCCGAAGGATTCGAACCTATGACCTCCCAAACACCGGGCGGACGATCTATCTACTTGAGCTACGAAGAACTCAAGGAAAGCGAGGCCATATACTAGGTTCATATTTGACACGCGTCCTGCATACTGCTAGGATCAGCAATGTCGGATTCGTACTGTGTCGTGAAAGAATGAAAGATGGTCAATTTTAAGTTCGGTGAAACGAATGTGAAAATGAAATAATCAGCGTGTCACGAGCGTGGGACAAAGCCGAAAAAATATGAGTCCCCGATAGGATTCTTTCTTGTTGCTGATTCCTCGAAGAAAGCGCGCGAGTTCCGTTCTAGGGACCAAACTGGCCCCAAAATTGTAAAATGACAACTCTATTGTTGTCGTTTTTGTTGTTCGTACTTTTTCCCTTAGCAATAGAAATTTAATCGATCGTATACAGGAGTGGTTTGTTACTCCCTTATCTAGCTTACTCGGGCATTGCAGCACCAGATTCTAGTTAAGAGCAAAAGGGAATTAAGAACTCCGTATAAGTTTACCCACTCCAAGAATCATGAACTATTGGGAAAAAATTATCCTTTCTGAAAGTAAGCATTCCGTCCTACCTAGTATAATGAAAAGCGGAATTTCCGAAGTGAGGTATATGTGCAAAGATCTGTCATTCCTAAAACGAAAGTCGGTTCAGAAATGCATACATCGTTCCTTATTGACGCGAAATGGCCCGATCAGTAGCCAAAGAGTTAACAAAAGAAATCGATCTTTTTTAGCCCGCTGCACGCTTGTGGCCGGACCACCAGAACATGGCTTTTATGTGAAAGGTTTTATCAATTATAAAGATGACATGATAAAGCATGGTGAGAGGATCAGTTATGGCTGCAACGCAACTTACGCCTTGGTAGGGGACAGTACACAAGAATGCAATGATGGCCGATGGAACAATCCTAGACCATCGTGTAAAGGTTTGACAGTGTTCTTTGCGTGAAAATTGCTAAACTCATGGCCTAATCACAAACTGTGACATTGATGTTGCAATAGGCTACTTTTTTGGTTGTTTTGTTCAAGAAAAGGTTCCCAAATAGAGTGTTCGCAGTTATCATTGTGGAGTATAGTGTGTAGTTATTCAAAGCATTTACCATTTTTTCAGATTAAACTATCTACTACAAATATGATTAAATTTACTGGGTTACATGATGTTTATATTGTTCTTTAGCTGTAACTGTAAATAGATGAACTTACACGTGTTAACCAAAAAAAAGAAAGGGAAAATGAAAAATATTTGTTGATAGTATATTATTTTAGGTAGTAGTTGTCTCTAGTATTGTATTGTTACCTAATGTTAATTTTACATTGTCCTTTCATTTATTTCAGCTTGTACGAACATTATGTCTGATACGCAGTGTCAAGAGTGGTCCAACAATAGACGCTGTTCTATTTCTTTTGTTCTTCAATTTTGTAAAAAGACCTGCCGAAAATGCTACGCTTATGGAGGAGGATCATAAGTGGTGAAAGCACTCTTAAGTCATAACTGTGCGTAAGGACTAGCTAATCATTAATGAACTAATAAAAATATATCCAGTGATTATACGTAAAGCTACATATGCGGCCCCGTTGTTCAACCTGGTTGCCCATTGTTAAGATAACATTATAGCAGAAACACTTAGAAACGGCTTGCATGTTTTTGTTTGCACTAAGATTTCACCACACCCTTTTGTCGGTTCAACGACAATTCCTTATAGCAGTGACAAGATTTTTCAAGGGTGCTAGTTATATTGTAACTGTTGTTGCTGCCATTGGTATGGTATTAGCGGTTATCGTGGTGGTAGTGGTAGTGGAAGTAGTAATGGGAGTGGTACTGCGGCAAAGGAGGTATAAGTAGTAGTTTTAGTGGTAGTGGCAGTGGTAGTATAATTATTTAAAGTAGTAGCAGCAATGGTACTCACTTGGTGGTGGTATCGGCACGAAGGGATATTAAGGTTTTACGTATTATAGCAAGGAGCCTAAAAGTGTGACCGCTTTTGATTTATTCACTTTCTTTCGTGCAGCAGATTTAGTCCAATCAGAAGACAGTAGTGGATAAGGAACCGGCTAGTCCCCTTTTTTGTGGATTTAATTAACTTCTTGAGTGGCATAAATTAACGCCGATGACGTCATAGATCTTATTATGATAGGATGATGTCATGATCTATTTTGGGTTGGCAATGAGCAAGTGACGTCACAATACCTAGGCCTTGAGGTCATCAAAAAAGTTGATATCATAATCTAAAAACTGGAACAGTGTATGGCATCATAGACTAAAATTAGTAGCATGACATCACACTATAAATATCAATTATATACTAAAAATATAAAGAATGATGTAATGAGGATAATTTTAGCAACAAGGATCTCAATTGTTTATTATAAAAATATCATAAAATGTTGAGGTAGCAGTGAAATACGTTTATTTTCATGTTTTTTTCTATCGTTCCGAAACACATAAAATGCCCCTTCCTTACCAAGCAAATCATTCTCGACATTCGAAAGGGTAAAAAAGGAGGTTAGGCGAATAATAATAAACAATAAACCAGTTTATTGGAGACTATTTTTTAAATAAGGCGCTGACACCAAGTGATCTGAAAGTTAAATTTTCGGGATGGCCGAGCATACGAGAGATGCGGCGCCTAAAGAAAACGGTATTTTTTTTTTATCCAGATGCAATATGTTCACAGCCAATTTTGGACCCAAGGCTTCAATGTCAAAGGCTTCGCATCACAGCTTAACAACTGCTCGGCAGCTGGAAAAAGTGACGAGATCATTAGAATTTAAAGCGGTAGCACTAACTACGGACCAAAGAAGGCTGAAACAATTTTGGATTTTAAGAAGTATTTATTGTGTGGAGTTGCTATTCCAAGCGCTGATCAAATCAATGCAAAACTCATGAAAACAGCTGTATTTACCTGGGCTGAGGGTGAACTGAGGCAACCAATCACTTACTCCTCTTGCGTCATTCTTTCGGCTGACGAGAGATGGCACGTGACCAGCTGCGCTGAAAAGCATTATTTTGCGTGCGTTTTAAAAATGGACAAGACCCGATTGAACATCAGTTCAGATTTGGAAAAATATTCTAAACCATCTTGTCCAGAAAATATGGAATTCTGTGTTCTTCACAATGGTTATGAACATCAGCGGCTTGTGCAGGCAGCTAAAGGAAAGACAGTTTGGCTGAATATTGCACCTTTCCTTCCCCTCATAAAACAAAAGAGGTTGGAAAAGACATAAGTTTTCAACTTTTGGGATAATCAAAACGAGAGTTTGAAACATAACGGCCAGCGTGAATTTTAAAGCGGCGTGTCGCGAACGTCGCGCGCGCACGTTCATGTTCGCTTCTTCTCGTTTCTCGTTTCGCTTTGACGTGCTCCGAGAATGGGCTCTAAAACTCGAATATCAGCATTTCCAGTGCTAGCATCAAACTACGAAAGATTGATAATTTTACCAGCACTGATGTAAATTGCTCGTAGCAACGGTAAGCTGGGTAGGTGTGCCAATTGTCCTTGGACAAAGCCATTACAAAAACAAACAAACGAAAAATATAAATCAGGAAAACAATGTTTAGAATAGGTTTACTTTATTTTTTGTTATTAATTTAGATCTACAATTTGGGTTGTTTGGTAATGGTAACCTGTTCTAGTCTCCAAGATAGTAATGCGCAGAGAGATCGTGAAAGCTGATGAGAAAATTGCACGTAGGCTGCGAAGAGAGAAGGTTTTTCCACCGCCGCCCTCTTCCCCAGATCACGCCCGACCTATTTCCCCTTGACCTTATTTTCTCGACGTTCCTACTATCTAAGAGCCTGGCACAGCCAGGCCATGCATACCCAGTCCTGGTTTCAGAAGTTGTTTTTCTCGCGTGGGGCGGAATGCTTAGGTGTCGGCTACAGGTAGACACATGTTCGATTCTTATACCGATTGCTTTTGGATTAGATTTGCTAACTTATTTATTGCTCAAAGCATTAGCATATTCCCCTTCATTGACTGGCTTTGACTAAAAAGCTACGTTCATTGAAGAAAAAAGGACAGGAAGCTTGTATTTGTAACCCTTCTATGACCCTCTCCCTTTTTAAAGACCCGGTTGCGCCGTCTTTGCATCAGGCTTTGGAGTTTTACATCGTTTTAGTTTTTGTACTGGCAAGTGGAAAAGATCTGTACTTGGGTCTTGGGAAACACGGATGCTTTCTTCATAGTGTGACGTGTGACGAATGTTGGATGTCTTAAAACAAAATCTGTGATCATAAGTGGTGAAAGCACTCTTAAGTCATAACTGTGCGTAAGGACTAGCTAATCATTAATGAACTAATAAAAATATATCCAGTGATTATACGTAAAGCTACATATGCGGCCCCGTTGTTCAACCTGGTTGCCCATTGTTAAGATAACATTATAGCAGAAACACTTAGAAACGGCTTGCATGTTTTTGTTTGCACTAAGATTTCACCACACCCTTTTGTCGGTTCAACGACAATTCCTTATAGCAGTGACAAGATTTTTCAAGGGTGCTAGTTATATTGTAACTGTTGTTGCTGCCATTGGTATGGTATTAGCGGTTATCGTGGTGGTAGTGGTAGTGGAAGTAGTAATGGGAGTGGTACTGCGGCAAAGGAGGTATAAGTAGTAGTTTTAGTGGTAGTGGCAGTGGTAGTATAATTATTTAAAGTAGTAGCAGCAATGGTACTCACTTGGTGGTGGTATCGGCACGAAGGGATATTAAGGTTTTACGTATTATAGCAAGGAGCCTAAAAGTGTGACCGCTTTTGATTTATTCACTTTCTTTCGTGCAGCAGATTTAGTCCAATCAGAAGACAGTAGTGGATAAGGAACCGGCTAGTCCCCTTTTTTGTGGATTTAATTAACTTCTTGAGTGGCATAAATTAACGCCGATGACGTCATAGATCTTATTATGATAGGATGATGTCATGATCTATTTTGGGTTGGCAATGAGCAAGTGACGTCACAATACCTAGGCCTTGAGGTCATCAAAAAAGTTGATATCATAATCTAAAAACTGGAACAGTGTATGGCATCATAGACTAAAATTAGTAGCATGACATCACACTATAAATATCAATTATATACTAAAAATATAAAGAATGATGTAATGAGGATAATTTTAGCAACAAGGATCTCAATTGTTTATTATAAAAATATCATAAAATGTTGAGGTAGCAGTGAAATACGTTTATTTTCATGTTTTTTTCTATCGTTCCGAAACACATAAAATGCCCCTTCCTTACCAAGCAAATCATTCTCGACATTCGAAAGGGTAAAAAAGGAGGTTAGGCGAATAATAATAAACAATAAACCAGTTTATTGGAGACTATTTTTTAAATAAGGCGCTGACACCAAGTGATCTGAAAGTTAAATTTTCGGGATGGCCGAGCATACGAGAGATGCGGCGCCTAAAGAAAACGGTATTTTTTTTTTATCCAGATGCAATATGTTCACAGCCAATTTTGGACCCAAGGCTTCAATGTCAAAGGCTTCGCATCACAGCTTAACAACTGCTCGGCAGCTGGAAAAAGTGACGAGATCATTAGAATTTAAAGCGGTAGCACTAACTACGGACCAAAGAAGGCTGAAACAATTTTGGATTTTAAGAAGTATTTATTGTGTGGAGTTGCTATTCCAAGCGCTGATCAAATCAATGCAAAACTCATGAAAACAGCTGTATTTACCTGGGCTGAGGGTGAACTGAGGCAACCAATCACTTACTCCTCTTGCGTCATTCTTTCGGCTGACGAGAGATGGCACGTGACCAGCTGCGCTGAAAAGCATTATTTTGCGTGCGTTTTAAAAATGGACAAGACCCGATTGAACATCAGTTCAGATTTGGAAAAATATTCTAAACCATCTTGTCCAGAAAATATGGAATTCTGTGTTCTTCACAATGGTTATGAACATCAGCGGCTTGTGCAGGCAGCTAAAGGAAAGACAGTTTGGCTGAATATTGCACCTTTCCTTCCCCTCATAAAACAAAAGAGGTTGGAAAAGACATAAGTTTTCAACTTTTGGGATAATCAAAACGAGAGTTTGAAACATAACGGCCAGCGTGAATTTTAAAGCGGCGTGTCGCGAACGTCGCGCGCGCACGTTCATGTTCGCTTCTTCTCGTTTCTCGTTTCGCTTTGACGTGCTCCGAGAATGGGCTCTAAAACTCGAATATCAGCATTTCCAGTGCTAGCATCAAACTACGAAAGATTGATAATTTTACCAGCACTGATGTAAATTGCTCGTAGCAACGGTAAGCTGGGTAGGTGTGCCAATTGTCCTTGGACAAAGCCATTACAAAAACAAACAAACGAAAAATATAAATCAGGAAAACAATGTTTAGAATAGGTTTACTTTATTTTTTGTTATTAATTTAGATCTACAATTTGGGTTGTTTGGTAATGGTAACCTGTTCTAGTCTCCAAGATAGTAATGCGCAGAGAGATCGTGAAAGCTGATGAGAAAATTGCACGTAGGCTGCGAAGAGAGAAGGTTTTTCCACCGCCGCCCTCTTCCCCAGATCACGCCCGACCTATTTCCCCTTGACCTTATTTTCTCGACGTTCCTACTATCTAAGAGCCTGGCACAGCCAGGCCATGCATACCCAGTCCTGGTTTCAGAAGTTGTTTTTCTCGCGTGGGGCGGAATGCTTAGGTGTCGGCTACAGGTAGACACATGTTCGATTCTTATACCGATTGCTTTTGGATTAGATTTGCTAACTTATTTATTGCTCAAAGCATTAGCATATTCCCCTTCATTGACTGGCTTTGACTAAAAAGCTACGTTCATTGAAGAAAAAAGGACAGGAAGCTTGTATTTGTAACCCTTCTATGACCCTCTCCCTTTTTAAAGACCCGGTTGCGCCGTCTTTGCATCAGGCTTTGGAGTTTTACATCGTTTTAGTTTTTGTACTGGCAAGTGGAAAAGATCTGTACTTGGGTCTTGGGAAACACGGATGCTTTCTTCATAGTGTGACGTGTGACGAATGTTGGATGTCTTAAAACAAAATCTGTGATTGCCGGTCAAAGCGCACGATTTTTCGTTGTTTAATTGATTTTGTCGATCGTATTCATTACTCGAGTATTCGCAGGAAACAGTCTAAGAAATCAGTTATAACCAAATAATGATAGGGCCGGTTTTTATGAACAGTGAATGCCTAGATGATGTGCAAAGGGTGGGTGGGGGAGTGGGGGGTGGGTGACCACCCGCCTTTGAGGTTTTTTTTTTATTTTTTCCAAGACTATAAAACATCAGCATCTGACGTTTTCACGGTAGCTGTTTGTTTATCCCTCGCGCGCATCTTGAGACAAGTTTCTATAGTTACGAGATATGACGTCATAAGTAGCAGGTGGTCAAGCCATTTTTGAGTGAAAATGCATGTTTTTTCAACTTCTTTCAACAAAAAGTAAAGCTTGTGGATGAAATGATGCAAAGTGCTTATTCATGTGTTACTTTACATGTTAAGTACAAAAAATTACCATTTCTCGCGGTTTTCCCCTGATTTCTAATTCTTAATAAAATCCAAGATGGCAGCCAAGATGGCGACCATTCTGAGTGACGTCACAGGCCTCCAGCAGCGCTACCATTAATAAAATATACCTCATCTTGAGAAGATCAAAGGCTTTCCGCTGAAGGTAAAATCGTTTCGAAATACTGCAACATAACTCTGGGAAGGGGTTCCATCAACCTTTCCTTCCCGCCCGCCGCCCCCCCCCCCCCCCC